>JAJEJO010005430.1:260216-309157 GCA_020662805.1 Glaucomys volans | reverse complement strand
AAAGAAAAGTCCGGGACCAGATGGATTCACAGCCGAGTTCTACAAGACCTTCAAAGAAGAGCTCATTCCAATACTCCTCAAAGTATTTCATGAAATAGAGGAGGAGGGAACCCTTCCAAACTCATTCTATGAAGCTAATATCACCCTGATACCAAAACCAGAGAAGGACACATCAAGGAAAGAAAATTTCAGACCCATATCTCTAATGAACATAGATGCAAAAATTCTTAACAAAATTTTAGCGAATCGCATACAAAAGCATATTAAAAAGATAGTGCACCATGATCAAGTGGGTTTCATCCCAGGGATGCAAGGTTGGTTCAACATCCGGAAATCAATCAATGTAATTCACCACATCAACAGACTTAAGGTCAAGAACCACATGATTATTTCAATAGACGCAGAGAAAGCATTTGATAAAATACAGCACCCCTTCATGCTCAAAACACTAGAAAAAATAGGGATAGTGGGGACATTCCTTAACATTGTAAAGGCTATCTATGCTAAGCCCACAGCTAACATCATTCTAAATGGAGAAAAATTGAAAGCATTCCCCCTGAGAACTGGAACAAGGCAGGGATGCCCTCTTTCGCCACTACTATTCAACATTGTTCTTGAAACTCTAGCCAGAGCAATTAGACAGACCAAAGAAATTAGAGGAATACGAATAGGAAAAGAAGAGATCAAACTATCCCTATTTGCTGATGACATGATTCTCTATCTAGAAGATCCTAAGAATTCCACCAGAAAACTACTGGAACTCATTAATGAATTTAGCAATGTAGCAGGATATAAAATTAATGCTCATAAATCTAATGCATTTTTATTTGTAAGTGATGCATCCTCTGAGAGAGAAATTAGGAAAACTACCCCATTCACACTAACCTCAAAAAAAATAAAATACTTGGGAATCAATCTAACAAAAGATGTGAAAGACCTCTACACTGAGAACTACAGAACGCTAAAGAAAGAAGTTAAAGAGCATCTGAGAAGATGGAAAGATCTCCCATGTTCTTGGATAGGCAGAATTAATATTGTCAAAATGGCCATACTTCCAAAAATGCTATACAAATTCAATGCAATTCCAATTAAAATCCCAATGATGGACCTTATAGAAATAGAGCAAGCAATCATGAAATTCATATGGAGGAATAAGAGACCCAGAATTGCTAAAGCAATCCTTAGCAAGAAGAGCGAAGCAGGGGGTTTCACAATACCAGACCTCCAACTATACTACAGAGCAATAGTGACAAAAACAGCATGGTATTGGTACCAAAATAGGCAGGTAGATCAATGGTACAGAATAGAGGACACAGAGACAAACCCAAATAAGTACAGGTATCTCATACTTGACAAAGGAGGCAAAAACATGCAATGGAGAAAAGACAGCCTCTTCAACAAATGGTGCTGGGAAAACTGGAAATCCATATGCAGCAAAATGAAACTAAACCCATATCTCTCACCCTGTACAAAACTCAACTCAAAGTGGATCAAGGACCTAGAAATCAGACCAGAGACTCTGCACCTAATAGAAGAGAAAATAGGTCCAAATCTTCATCATGTTGGCCTAGGACCAGATTTCCTTAACATGAGCTTCATTTTCTTACAGTCATGCCCATTTAATTTTCAATGATGTGATTTCCTTTCTTTCTTTTCTTATTTTACCCTTCCAAATTCTTCCATAGTTTTGTTCACTAGGATGTGTTTTTAAATTAAACTATCTGCATAGAAGTCCTTGTCTCCAGTTCTTTTTAGGAGAACATCAGCTAAAAGTAAGATTGTGTTATATTTCATAATCTAAGGCTGTTACACAGAAGTGAAGAGTAATGAATAACTATTATGCAATAGAAAGTTTACTTTAAGAAAAATATACTCCAACTCTGAAAGAGTGAATCATAAGAATGTGCTATGTTATGAAAACTTCTTATTCTAATAGAAATGGTCTCCACTTACTCTTAATGTACTTTTTCTTAATCCCTTGAAAACAGTCAATTTTTCCCTTTTATTTTTGTCAAGTCTTTATGAGTCTATGAGGCCCTTTTTATCCCCTTTAAAATTGTCATTTTGAAATAATTTCACATGCAAAATATTGCAAGGAGTATGCTAAGATTTACAGATACACTGAGCCCTATAAACTGTTAACTTGCATAACCATAGTTCAATCATTTAAATCAGGAAATTGATATTTGTACACTAATATCTAATCTGCAGAACCTTATTCATATTCTCCACTTGTTTTGCTAATGTCCTTTTCTGGTGCAGGACCATTCAGGGTCACATACTGCATTAACTAGTCATGATTTTTGTCTCCTCTAAACTGGGACAGTACTTCAATATTTCTATTTTTTGTGACCTTGATGCTTTTGATTTCCTTTTTAACATCATTATCTTTCCTTCTTTAACCAGACTGACCCCATATAGTTCCGTGTGGTCTTACAACTGAGCTCAAATCAGAAGTAATAAGGAGATATAGTGTGAATCCCTCTACTTTTGGCTCATGAAAACTTTCCATTCATGTTCCTCTGTATCATTTCTACTTCCTAGTTCTTGGAATGGAGACAGACACTGAGGGATTCAGATTTAGAAGCCCATGGAAGAAAGCAGAACTTCTTTCATCATGAAACCTTGAAATAAAGAACGGCCACTGCTGCAATTACCATTTGTAATCAAGAAGTAATTCTATGTGTTTAAATGTTATTGCATCTCATTTGATATTTGTAAGTACTTTTTGTGGGACCTCAACTGTCATAACTAACACACATAGAAAAATCAGATTAAGTAGTTAGGGCAGGTGCCTAAAGTACGCAATCTATTTCCAGGTTGGGGAACCAAAGGAGTTGATGGTAGAAAATGATGAATTTAACTAAGGAAACTCAAGGGCTTTCTAATGAATGTTACAATTAAATAACCACATTGTTTACTGTCAATTAATTAATATGCAAATTCATTTTCAAACACTGTCGACTACAGGTTTTTGTACAGTTGTTACATAAACAACGAGAATTCCATGAGTCTGCATCTGAACTCATGGCCTTCTCACAACATTCTCTTGAGATTTTTAACTTTAGGAAAATACCATGACTATACACAGAAAAAGTCAGAAATCTCTGAATGGCAAAAATAGTCTTATAGTTCCTACATAGTATCTATTCTTATCACCCCCATTCTCTTCCCTCTTCAAATGCAGCCTAAATGATCACTTTAAAAGCAAATCTGTTCAGATGTCCTTGTCGTTCTCTCCCTTCTTTCATCTTCCACTCCACTGATATGACCTGGAAATACCTCTTTTCCTTCAGGCTAAAGTAAGATTCTTTGCTATGATATGCCTGCATTATGTATTATGACCCCTTGCCATTCAAAGATAACATATACTTTTTTTCCCCCTAAGTCTTTGGTTATTGTGTTAGCATTCTATCACTGTGACAAAACACCTGAGATAAACAAATAATAAGGAGGAAAGTTTATTCTGACCCATTTTCAGAGGTTGCTGTTCATGGTCTCTTGGCTCCATTTTTTTTTTTTTTTTTTTTTTTGGCATTTGTGGTGACACCCTACCTCATGGCAAGAGTGTGTGGTGGGAAAGACTGTTCACCTAGTGGTAGCTGGGAAGCCGAGAGAGAGAGAGAGAGAGAGAGAGAGAGAGAGAGAGAGAGAGAGAGAAGAGAGAGAGGGAGGTTTAGGGGTTGCTATCCTAATACTCCCTTCAAGGACACAGGACAGTGACCTAACTTCCTTTCACTAGGTCCTAAATCCTAAATACTCCACCAGCTCCCAGGAGTACCTAAGGCTAGCAACCAGCCCTTCAACACATGGGAATTTGGGGGACATTACAGATTCAAACTATATAACATATGCATTTTTTTCCTTACGTGATGTTGCTCCCATTTATTGAAGCTGAAGTTTTGAGATTGAAACTCAATTCCCTGCTTCTGCTGGAAGGTGAGTCTGGAGTTTCTCTGCTTTTTTTGGTGGATGGGGTCTGCATAAGTTTGCAGGTCTCAGCAGCAGAGAAGTGTTGTAGCTCTTAATGGTGGGCTATGCCCTCCAGTTTTGCAGCAGACCCCAGCAGCTCATTATCAATTTCTTCTTCATTCTGGGTTCTTGTCTCATGAATTTGGAGAATGAAATCCATAGACCAGGATGAGTGAGTTTAAGAATCATATTTATTGAAGAATATAAGCAGGGAAAGAACTCTTGCAGTGCTAAAGGGGAACTGATAGAAGCACATGTTCTCCTGCTGAGTGTGCTAGTGTAGGGGTTTATATAGCACTTGGTTCACTGCTATTGGTCCAAACTTATGCTAACTAGGGATTGGAAAAGCACTAAAACTGCTGGTCCAAGTCTATTCTAATTAAGGTCTGGAAATGTATTAGCACTATTGTTCAACTCTTGAGTCCCAACTTCCAATCAGGACTGCCCCACTTTCATTTTCTTGCGTAGGTCAGGAAGCAGGAGGTTGAGGTCCTTGGATAATCTATGCTTACAGGTTCTGGGCTGCAGTGCTGTGTGGAATGAGCTCCTACAACAGGCTTCCATACTGTGCTCAGGCCTGTCTGCCGAGAGTAACAGGTCAGCTGGCCTTGGCTCTCAGCACCTCAGGCCCACCAAGCCTGGAGGGTGTTTTCCACTAGGCTCCAACCCACCTGGGCTGCCAAGACACTGCTCCTGCCTGACAGGAAACAGTAGGCCAGCTGCATGGATTTGCAGCCTGTCATTATGACTCATGAACTTACTTTCTACATTTTAGGTCAAATGCTACTCCTCTGAGGAAACCTTCCATGAACTCGCGTAGGATGTCCATTTCTATAGAACCCTGCACTTCTCAATTTGTGGAACTCATTATAATTATGATTACCCATTCAATAGTTGTATGATCAATTGAACAGTAAACCTTTTGAGAGCAAGCAATACCTGTTTTCTTCCTATTTGTTGAATGAATTCATGACTTACATTCTTTCCCACTGGCCCTTATTGTTTCTCCATAATCTTGGCCTATTCCTATAGTTTGGTGAGCTGAGCTGAAAACACAGGAAAACCTCAGTGACTGCAAGCTTTATAACAGTAAAAATATGGGATTTTAAACAATTTCATAAGTAAGCGCTACAGATACGATATCATGGGAATACATGAATGAGCACTGTACTTTTGCAGGGTGATGCTTCGGGGGGATTTAAGTGCTGAGATAAGCTCTACAGAAAGAGAGAAACTTGATTTGACAGGAAGAACTATAAGAAAATCCCCAAAAGAAAAAAAAAACTTGTAGATTCATACACTCAGCAAACATAGTTACAGAAATGCAAAGATAAATATCCATAAGCTTTTCTATCAGACGCTAAGAACACACAGGAGGAAACAAACAGCAAATCACTCTAATGAAATGTGAGCAGTTCTCTGCACACAGTTATGCAGTGTATTATATTGCTTTTGGCCAAACACCTGAATAAAAAGGCCAACACTTCAAGGGTTTATTTCTCACATATGATGGGAAGTCTGGGTTAGGTCATTCTAGGACTAGAGACTCAGTTTCAGAACTTGTATTTGTCTTATCGTGATTTTATACACTTCTGGGTCTTGCTTGCACAAGTAGTAACAATGCCAAGTTTCTTATTTGACATCATAATGCCCAAAGGGGCTCTCTCCCCTCATATCTATTTCATTCACAGGTGAGGTGAAGAGTGCAAACCTTTTCTAGTATCCCTCATTGATACCATGCCAGGTCAAGATTGGATAACACAACCAAGCTTTATTTAGGAATAGATTATAAAGTTGAATAACAACATTTCCTGTCCCAATAGCTGGCTCACAGATGTAAGAAAAGGAATGACAACAACTATGAGTGTTGTGGTCTAACAATAATAGCATGTGCAATGTAGAAATCACAGCTGTATCATTAACTCTGAAAGAACAAGGAAGATCTTCAATGAGAAGACAATTCATAACTAATAGATACTGAATCATGAAACTATTCTTGGAATTAGGAAACACTGAAAGCAGAATGTTGGAGAAACAAACATTATTCCTCTTGCTCAGGCTGTTGAATTCACTGGAGTATCTTTGACAAGATTTGTACTCACTAGCTGCAGTTTATTCAGGATGGTTGCTCCTATGTCACAATATCAGAGAACCTTCCCAGACATCCTTATCTAAAAGGGTTATTTCCCCACAGAAGTAGACTTGATCATGTATTATTTAAACTTTAAACTCTCCAAGGTAATACCTGGAATGTTGGTGGTGAGATAGGTGGGAACAAATGGATAGCAAAATTGAAAGAAACACAAAATGGATAAATTATGGTACAATACCATATACATATTTATTCTGTGTCTTGGGCTCCAGGCACAACCTCATATCCTTAGAGTCTCCAAGCTGGTAAGAGTGTCTTTGTTATAGTAATGAGATAAGGGGACTCCTGGACTGGGGACTTCTAGCAAGCTTCAGGATGGGACTGGGCACCATAAAGAAGGAGGCATGATTACTCAGTTGGACTTTCAGTCCTACCCTCCTCAACACCTGTCCTGAATACTGGGAAGCAGACTGGAGATTGAGTTCAATCTCCAAGGGTCAATCATACCTATGCATCAGTCTCCATGGTCATTTAGACATTGGAGTTTGGAGTGCTTCTGAGTTTGTGAGCATCTGCTGGTGCTGGAAAAGGTGGGATGCCCCGAGAACATGGAACCTCTACTGCCCTTCATTCATGTCTCACCCTATGCATTTTTTCCATTAGACTTTTCCTGAGTTACATTCTTTATAATAATCCTATACTATTGAGTAAAGTGTTACCCTAAATTCTTTGAGTCATTTTAGCAATTCAGCAAACTTTGAGAAGGTTATTATGGGAACCACTAAATTTGTAGGTGATGGGGCAGAAGAGCAGGTACTCTGGGAAAGTCATTTGCAGTTGGTACCCGAGGAGGAGGCAATCCTGTAGGATGATGCTAATTATGGATAATCAGTGTTGAAATTGAACTTTTGGACACCCAGTTAAGTGTGAAAAATCAAAGAACTTGTTGGAGTCAGAAGGAAAATAAACTGCTCATTGAGTTTAGATAGGTAGATAGATGATAAATAGATTTTGATAAATATAGATATGCACAAATGTCTGGTTTAAATGTTGTATTTATATACTTTTTACATGCTTTTTATTAATACATGGTAAATTATCCAGGGTAGTGGGTTTCATTGTCATATATGCATATGTTCATATAACATTTTAATTTTTACCCCTCATTACTCACCCATGCTCTCCCTACTCCACTCTACCTGATTCCCTTTCTCTTCACCAATAGTATCCTTGCTACACTTATGCCATCTTCTTCTCCCCTAGGTTCTACATGTGAAAGAAAACATGATACTGTATTTCTGTACCTGGCTTGTTTTGCTCAACTTGATAATTTCTAATTCCATTCAGTTTCCTGAAAATAACATGATTTTATTCTTCTTTGAAGTTGAATAAAACTCCATTATGCATATATATTCTCTTTTATTTATCCATTCATCTGTTGACAGGCACCTATGCTGATTCCATAACTTTGGCTATTGTGAATTATACTATCACAATAAACATGAGCGTATAGAGTATACTGAATTTACTGGAGCATACCGAATTTAATTCTTTTGAATACATGTGGAGGAGTGGTACTGGTGGATCATATGGTAGTTCTATTTTTAACATTTTGAGGAGCCTCCATACTGATTTCCACAGTGCCTATACTAATTTACATTCCCACATGCAATGTATAAGTGTTCCTTTTCCTTCACATCCTCACAAGCATTTATTGTTTCTTGTATTCCTAATGATCACCAGTATGACTGGGATGAGATGGAATCTCAATGTGGGCTTGATTTGCAATTCCATGATGGTTAAAGATGCTGAACTCATAAGTATTGGCCATTTGAACTTCTTCTAAGAAGTGTATACTTTTAATCCTTTATATTTTATTTTACAACTGTTTTTTTCCAACTTTTTCATTCAATATAAAACAATAGGGGTACAGTTTCAATTTTACATGATGAAATGAATAAAATGTGAGAAGTTCTATAAAAATTATTTGATGACACTTTCTACTTTCAACATCTAAAAGTCAAGCAAAAGTTTGGATTTAATAAACGACATTTCTAGCTTTTTAAAATATTCTAAGTTCTGTTTCTTAACAATGCAAACTTGCCACTAAATGTCTACTTAAGCTTTTAGAACCTCTAAATATTGACATTTCCTATTCAATTTCCCATTAGTTTGCAAATAACAATTATTTAAAGGTATAAATATATTTTATTCTACCTTATTCATTTGAAATTTGAATTTCTCACTACTCACTACCCTATCAGCCCACGTAACTCTCTTCCAACCTAGAGAAAACTGGCCTTCTGTGATATCTTCAATAGTAGAACGCAATTCTAACGATACACTAAGAAGGAAGATTAAAAACTACTAATACTTATTAATATAGAGAAAACTTGCAAATAAAATTCTAGTAAATAGAATGATACTTTATTAGGATAATAATATACCACAATGGAGTAGATTTGTTTTAAGGCAATTAGCATCATTTGCAATGACAAAATTCATTAAGGAATACATCAAAAATAGCAAACAAACAAAAAATTATTTACTTGATTGTGCCTGAAGTGAATTTGAAAGAATTCAACATTTGTTCTTAAAAAAAAAAAAAATCTCATAGTAATCCAAAAAAAGGAAATTTAATTAAGAGAAAATAATGCCCTAAAACTACCACCAGAATTGTGCATTATAGTAATCATTGGAATTATTTTCACCTAACAAAGAATTCAACTTGGAAAAAATATCAAATTTTCTACACCCACCTGCAATAAGAATATGTTACTAGGAATAATATTTCAGAAAAAAATTTTAAGGATGAGCTATGTCTCTTGTTTTCATCACCCATACTATCATGTTTCAGGTGAAGAGGCCAAGGGTTAAGACACCTGTGTAGTACTTATCTCATAGAGAAAGGGAATGCTGTACCTTTTTAACTAGGAACTATGAGAAGGAGAAGGTATCAAACAGAATGTAAGACTGAAATCTTGCGTTATAACCCTTCTGCCAACCATGGGACGATCTGTGAGTAGGAAATGGGAGAGAAGACAAGGTAAGAAGAAAACTGTGGGGCTGGGGATATAGCTCAGTTGGTAGAGTGCTTGCACAAGGCCCTGGGTTCAATCCCTGGCACTGCAAAAAATAAAATAAAATAATAAAATAAAATAAAATAAAATAAAATAAAATAAAATAAAATAATAAAATAAAATAAAATAAGAAAATTGTGGGCCACTTTCCATGTGCATTTTAAGGAAATGATGACTTCACTTTCTTTTGTTTTAAAGAAAGTACTTAATTTTTACTTTTTAGTTTTTTTAATCAAAATACTTTTTATTTTTTTCTTAAATGAACCATATACTCCATGAGGTAAAGAGCTATTACTTGAATATTGTTATTCCCCATTGGACTAAACACACAGCCCTAAGGATGCTGTAGGTAATCATTAACACTTTATTAACTCACTGGAAGAAAAGTGCTTTCTGCCAAAATTTGTGGTTGATCCCAGGTCAGGCAGAGCCTCACTGCATTTGGGACCACTATTTGCTGCTTGAGAAGAAGGCATAGAAGTACTCCTGGCCCTTGCACCAACGCTAATTATGTTCCTTATTTAAGAAAGAGTTATTTGTCTGAATGGAAGCTATACAAGTGGGAGGGGATTTTCTTAGAAAGTAATAATTTGTTATTTCTCTGAAACACAGGAAGTATCCTTGATTATCAACTTGGACTTGATATATCTACAGAGGAAGTAAATACTTGAAGGCAAATTAACTTTGCCAAACCAGTACTTAGTTATAATAGAATTTCAGTTCTCTAAAACTGAACAGAAATTGAAATATAAAACATCAGAAAGTATTCCCTCCATCAGTAGCTCTCAATAATTACAGTGTTAAAATGGAGGTCATTTATGTTTCAAGGAAGTATAACCAACCCAATTGCACTGGAATCCATGCACTAACAGTCTAGAGACAAAAAAGTGAAATTTATAGTATGCAAAGTGCATTTACTTTACCAGAACAAGTTTTCTCTCCTCATTTATATGACATTTTTTAATTACCTGTATTGTGATATAGCCATTGCTTCACATATTTACCCCAGTTTTCCAACTCCTATTACTAAAACTACTTTGGTGGGAGGTGGTGGTGAAAGAACTAGTATTAATGTAGAATGGAAGCATCAGGTATAAAGTAGTTCTCAAAATTTTTCCTTCCCATTATCACTTCCTGTTAGCATAATAGAAAGTCCGTGCATGCTGGTATTCTCAGTGGAACAGTTCTTAATTCTTAGTGATAAAAGATCTGAAAGTTTCAAAAGGAGAGGGGAAAATGATTAAGGAGCATAATGGAATTAAGACACCACAGTGGAAGGAATTAACTGGTACCAAGAGTTGGAGAACAGACCTCCCAACCCACTGCAAATGAAGCAAGACCTAAAGATTCCAAGTGCTGGTGAAAAATCTTGGAACCAATCACCAATAGAAATTTCCTGCTCTCCAGGGGTAGACCATGACTCACTATAGTTTCATATGCAAGTTGAGCAGCCAATGTGAGTGTTTGACTCAACAGTTCAGGAAGTAGCACCAACATTCACACACAAGACCTAACCAAGGATGCAAGTCAGGCACCCCCACCCCTCACTCCATCATCCATGGGGTGAGTCCCTGAAATACTCATGTCATACTGAAGAGGAACTGAAAGGAAAGGAAGAAAACAAAACAAACAATCCTGTGTCCCTCGATTCAATGAATTATCAAAACAAAACTATTTAAGTTGACGAAGATAAATAACTAAGTTATACAAGATAGATACTTTTTCTTTGGAAATTAGTTAATGAAATGTTTAATAAATTAGATAAGGTAGGTAATCAAAAGTTAATACAGTCAATAGTTTTTCTATATACTAGCAGAAGATAAAGATACCTATCATGTTTGTGGGTATTATCTACTATTAAAAACATATTAATCTCTACACAATTACCTATAAGTTTAACTTAATTGGAAACAGAAGAAAATTGCCAGAGAAAATTTCTAACATTAAGAAGCAAAGGTTCAATAATTTCTAATGTTCATCTAACTATATAAAAAGAAGAAATCGTTTAAAATTAATTATTGGGATGATATGTATTTTACATATATTATAGGATTCACTAAGTAACAAAAAAGAGGTTATTAGCCTTGAAATAGGCAGGTAGATAAAGTTAGAAATTGGGGGTTACTTGATCACTACCCTAAATAGTAACGGTTAACACAAGATGCAGAACAGCTGGAAAGCCTGAAATCACTCCCCATTGCCCTGTGTAGTCAAGACCTCCCTTTGGCAGGCTCCTGTGTGCCTGTTTCCTGGTCCTACAGGTTTGCCTTTGTAAAATACAAGATATGATGAAAAGAATTAAAGGGGTGCAGAGTTTTAATAGTACCTGATATAGTAATGAGGCTGCCTCTTCATTTACAGAAAAGATCATGATTACATATCACTTAATAACAGGGAGAAAAACATCATTAGGCAATTTCACCAATGTACCACCATCGCAGAGTGCACTTACATGGAAATAGATGGTGTAGCCCACTATGTACCTCGGATATACGAGGTGTGTGTGTGTGTGTACGTGCACACACCCATGTACTTCTATTCCTCCTGGCTCCATGTTGAACAAAACAATGTGAGACTAAATCAGGCAAAAGAGAAAATGACAAACATAAATAACAGAAAGAAATAGTAAGCATGAATAAAGTAACTGCCAGAGAAACATCTCATATTGTTTTTCAGTAAACTTTCTGTTCTTAAAATAACAATAAAAAGTATAGCATAAGCTGGGGCACAGTGGCATACACCTGTAATCCCAGAGTCTCAGGAAGCTGACGCAAGAGGATCACAAGTACAAAGCCAGCCTCAGCAACTTAGTCAGGCCCTGAGTAACGTAGTAGACCCTGTCTCAAAATAAAAAAATAAAAGGGGCTGAGGATGTGGCTCAGTGGTTAAGCACTGCTGGGTTCCAATCCCTGTACTCCCACCCAAAAACAGTGCAATATAGTAAATACATAAGCCAGTAACAGTCATTCATTATCATAATAAATTATTATGTATTAGGCAAAACTATATGTGCTGTACTTTTTTCCAACTGGCAATGTTACTGGTTTATTTACATCACTATGACCACCAGCACTAAGTAATGCATTATATGATAGTCACAACAACACCACGTGATAAGAGGTCTTCAGCTCCATTATAATCTTATGGAACCACTGTTGCATATGTGATCAGTCTTTGACCAAAATATCACTGTGTGGCACATGACTCTAGTCTTTACAGAATTCTGTTAGCATTCTTCTTATCCTCCAACATTTATCACTTTACTTGGTGTTGAATTTGTATGAATATGCAACTAAGAACAACAACAAAAAAGGAATCCTGATCACTGGGGGTGGATGCGGGTGGAGGAATATTCCTCATCCATCCATGGAGACTAGCTGGAGAGACTATCTTACCTAAGAATCTAGTCATGTTAAAGAAAACTGTTCAGTTCCTTAGCCCATTTATTGATTGGGTTATTTATATTTTTGGTGTTAAGTTTTTTGAGTTCTTTGTAAATCCTGGAGATTAGTGCTCTATCTGATGTTCATGTGTAAAGATTTTTTTCCATTCTCTAAGTTCTCTCTTCAAGTTATTATTTTCTTTGCCGAGAAAAAGTTTTGTAGTTTGAACCCATCCCATTTATTGATTCTTGATTTTATTTCTTGCACTTTAGGAGTCTTTATAAGGAAGTCTGATCCTAAACCAACGTCATGCAGATTTGGACCTACTTTTTCTTCTATTTGGTGCGGGGTCTCTGGTCTAATTCCTAGGTCCTTGATTCATTTTGAGTTGAGTTTTGTGCAGGGTGAGAGATAGGGGTTTAATTTCATTTTGCTGCATTTGGTGGCAAGGATGTGGGGAAAAGTGTACACTCATCCATTGCTGGTGGGAATGCAAATTGGTACAACCACTCTGGAAAGTAGTATGGAGATTCCTCAGAAAACTTGGAATGGAACCACCATTTGACCCAGCTATTGCACTCATTGGCCTATACCCAAAGGACTTAAAATCAATATACTACTGTGATGCAGCTATATCAATGTTTAGAGCAACTCAATTCACAATAGCTAAATTGTGGAACCAACCTAGATATCCTTCAATAGGTGACTGGATAAAGAAACTGTGGTATATATATACAATGGAATGTTACTCCGCCATAAAGAAGAATAAAATTATGTCATTTGCAGGTAAATGGATGGAATTGGAGAATATCAAGCTAAGTGAGATAAGCCAATCCCAAAAAAACAAAGGCCAAATGTTTTCTCTGGTAAGTGGATACTGATACATAACAGGGGAGGTAGCAAAGATTGGAGGAACTTTGGATTGGGAAGAGGGGAATGAGGGGAGGAGAGAGGGCAGGAGGGTGGGAAACAGTGGAATGAGAGAGACATCATTACCCTATGTACGTGTATGATTGCACAAATGCTGTGACTCTACATGGTGTACTCCATTTGTGTACAAGGAATGGAAATTCATTCTGTGGTCATGTATAACTAAATAGAACAAATAAAAAAAAGAAAGAAAAAGGAAAACTGTTAATTCCAACGATTTTCTCTTTTTCAGTTAGGGGCATTGCTGGCAGAAGAGAGGTTTGCAGATTTTGTTTTTATTATGGATATAATTTTAGTCCTTATCCTGACTTGAGGAATAGTGTCAGTGGAATTTCTGTTTTTCCCTCATGAGGATTGGTGTGCATGTGTGTGCATGCTCACATGCATTTGATTCAAAAAGAATAGAAGAAAAGCTTTCTACTCACACTAGGGGTAAAACTTTTTTTCATGTTTAATCTTAAAAAAGAGCTTATTGAAGGATAATTGATGTATAACGAATCACATGTATTTAAGTGTAGGGGTAAAACATTGAGGATAGCAAACAGGTGCTACAGTTTTTCTCTTGGATTGTTTTGTTGATTCTCCTTTTTCTCCCTAGTCTGAATACACTAATCTTCTGAAATTATCAATTTTGAAGTCTAGAATTCTAAATCCTAGAGGAAAGAAGAAAAGGGACCCTGAGGTGAAACTAACCTCAGTGGTTAAAGGATGAGGTTTTCCCCAATGCCTGCAGACACCCTGCTGTGAAGCTGAGGAATAGGTGATGTGCCACCATGGATGAACCTGAAGACATGGAGCAAGGATTCCCCACTCTTCAAAGGTGTGAAGGGTGAGGCCAATGTTCAGTTTCACTGTGAATGCTGCCATTTTTTATGTCACTGGAAAATTCTTGTATCATTCTTTAGGATTCATCTCAGGAGGATTTTACAAATAATTATTTTAAAAGAGGACATGCATTTTCTGGGTCCTTCCATGCCCACAGGTACTTCTTGATTGACTTTATTCATTATACATAAATTTCCAAGACGAAAGTCCTGAGTGAACTCCACTTCCCACTCAGCATTCTCAGAGGTCATTTGACCACACTTGTACAGAAAATCTGTGTAGTCTGACTTCACTGAATTAGTGAGCTCCTTTGATCAGAATATGCAGTATTTTTAAGACAGAAATTCTGTTGTGTTATTTCTTCAGCTTCATTTATCAAATTACCTCCTCAGATCCACCCCTCTATTTTAATTTTGGTTCTGTTCCATGTCCTCTGTAAGGCTTGCTCTGGTCCCTAACTTCAATAAGGATTTTCTCAGGCTGGTCATTCTGCAGCGAGGTGATATTGTTTTGATCCCTCACTGCCTGACCGTCAGGTCCTGGCAGTAGCTATTATACCTGAAACACACCTTCCCTGCTACCAGCAAGCTCTTTATTCCTCTCTGTCCTTTACTTGTGGTGAGTCCATGTTCAAGCTATTGTTCTCCAGTTCCTCTCTGTTCGCAGAGTGCAACATAATGAGAAAACAAATCTTGAGACTTTTACACTAAAAGATTACTGTATAGCAGTCTACCTCCAATCCAAGTAAGCAATCAAAGCCAGAATGCACATTCACTCTGTTGCCAGAAGTCAGAAGGCATTTTTACTGTTTAATGGTCAATGGAATTGGATATATCACATAAAGCCAGTCGTCTTATTTACTTGGTCTCTCTCAAGGCAAGTAGGGAGATCATTATCCCTTTACAGTCTATGTTGTGTTCAGACATCCAAGAATGATTTTAATCAGAAACCAAGCAGCCATCTCTTTACTGTATGTTTTCAGACTCTTCAAGCAGGTAGGATACTTTTTCCTCTACAGTGCTACTCTTCAACGATCATTAAATGCCAATCTCTCCCTTCCCTCCAAGAACAGCTGAAGTAGAAGTTAGTTGTTTACTAAACTCATTTCCATAGCCTCAAAATAAATATCGCTGATCCACATCATTTCCCATAACATTTATCAATTAATGTATTCCTTTTGTAGCACTTTTCCTTGATCTTTCACTTCTGCTCATTCTGTTTCTTCCTGCCCTTTGTTTCTCTTCCTTCAAATAAGTGGTTGCCTATAGCCTCCATTTCTTTTAATGAGATCCCTTAATATATACCACAAATTCATGGATGTAAGGAGACTGCTTCCTTTTACTGATCTCATTACTAAAATATGAATCAGGCTGATAAAATGAGCTTACAGAAGATTTTTCCAAAAGTATGTTGTCTGAAATCTAACAGACTGTCCTAACTAGTTTGCTATACTGTGGCTCTGAATATTTATCAAATTTAATTAATTATAAAATTTTAATACCGTTAGTAATGTAACATACTTTCTTTCTAGAATTTGCATTTTCCATGTATCAGATTTATCAGCTGCTTTCATATTTTAAATTGAATAAACGTAATATTGTATGAAAAGTTGTATTTATTTTCTCAATAGCCAATGACTCATTCTTGTCATTAAAATGCCTTTCTTTGTACTGTATTAAATTCTCATTTATAAAGTTCAAGATTTTGTTAGGGCAGATATCCTTAGTTCTAGTTTTGGAGCAGTGCTTTAAAGTGTGAGTTCAATAATTCATGAATAAATGAATGTTCAGATAGTAGTCAGGAAATGTCATGACCATTTTTCAGGTGTTTAAATTTATTCCTGACAGTTAATGAATTAAGTCTTGTCCTTGAAATGTCTTATTTTTTATATTCTTATATGAAATATTTATCAGTGAATTCTCCTGGGGATATCACTTTAGATTAGAAATACAACACAGTAACAGTGATATGTAGCAATTACTTCACTGTGACAGTGATTTTAGGGTGACCATGCAATTATTCATGCTAATCTGAAAAGTTTAACCAGTTAAAATAGTTAACTAGAATTTCCTGCTAAGATATTGATGACTAACAGATCGTGAGGCCATTCCCTGAAGAGTTAAAGCTACTATAATAGGAGACTTGATCACTTGAAAAATTACCCACATTACATCAAAGATAAGGACAACAATTTGATGAGGTCTCATTTGCTTAATGTCTATGGACAAAGCTTTCCAGGAGATTGTGCTTCTCTTCAGATATGTGAATTACTAATGCCTTTTTAATTAATGGTACTTTATCAGTTCATTGAATAATGTCAGACTGTTCTGAGGTAGATCTGATATAACCAAAAGATGTACGAACTGAACAGAAGAATAAGATGTTGTCCAAAGAAGAACAGGTCTTGTGTTCCACAGAATGGGAAAAGTTGGAGTTGTAATTGCGAGATTCTTATGCAGCTTTGAAATGATTCCAACTACATAGCTTGAAGTTTTGGAGTGAATTCCCCTCTCACTTCCAGAATGTAATCTCTCATCAGGTAAGTTCCTGACCTCAAGTATTGGATTTTGAAAATATATATATATTAACTCAAAAATTTGACACTTTGAGAGCTTGGGCTGTGGCAGGACTGTACTCTGTTTCTTCTTCTCTAAATACAAGTCTTCATGCTGTGAGCCTTGGAGCTGATCTTAGAAGCACATAGTCCAACACTGGCACCCTCCTCAAGCATGGATGAAACCTGTGTCCTGGAGGACCTCCACAGCGGTCAAGACAGACTCTCTGAGGGCTGTACATATTGAGGTCCACCACAATTACATATTTCTTTTTTCCTTAATCACACATTCCTTTCCATGGAGGCCAGCTTCCACCCTAGCTGAGCACCTATCCTTTAATCATTTTAGAACTCATATATGGTTAATGTACCTCCTCTACCTGTGAAGTTTGTTCACATTATTCTCACCTGCTTTATACATTGGAAACCTAAGAAAAATGATCTGTGTACGGCAATAGACTGTATCATTTGTGTACTCCTACCTTGATAGTCTTCTTATTTCTCCCATAGGCAATAAAGTAGAATAGTCAAAACAAAATGTTAAATAATCAGATCTAAAATTTCAGTGGAATATAATGAACACTCAAAGGGAATTCATTACATACCATGGACTGGGAACTGGGAACATAGAAATGAATAAAATGTTAGACATTTTTGCTTTCAGGAAGCTTTCAGTGGACTACAGAAAGGAAGCAGATAAATGAATGAATGCCCCAACTTTATTGTTATGTTGTATGCATGTACAAATATGTAACAATGAATCCCACCATTGTGTACAACTATAATCCACCAATAAAAAGTATGGAAAAAAAGAATCCCCCTTCCAAAATAAAATAAAATACCTATGTTCTAGTCTTCACTAAAATAATAATAATAACATTAAGTGAATGCCCTGTTGGATTAAAGGAAGTACCTCACAAATAGTAAACATTCTCCAAGGTAAGGCACTTTGTTGCAGTGGGGACTCCCTGGAAAGGATGGTCACATAGCTCAGGTGATGATGCTAGAACAGAGCTAGGAGGAGTCGCTGCCATTTCCCAGAAATTTAGATGAGGACCCTGGGAAATCTTAACCATTTTGTCTTTGCTCACAAGGATCTCTCTGCCACCATGAATACTTCTAAACATTGCAATGGCTTTCATTGTTATTCAGTAATTTCCAGTGTTTATAGGAATTGTTATCACAGCTAACCACCATAAATTAGCTGTCTTTGAAAACAGGCTGGTTTGCTAGTCATTTTTCAACAACTTCCCCTGAGGTCATTAGCCAGATTAAATCAAGGGAGCAAAGTACCTCACCCAGCTAATGCAGCTATGTTCGTGACCAAAATAAGAAACCTGCATATAGTGAATGGATTGCTGTGTGTACTTAGCCTCCACAATTACAGTGAGAAAATCAATGCCTAAGGTTTCTTGGTTTGAATGATACCTGTTCACTCAGTGGTATATGAGTTTGCTTTTCTATCCCTTCTGTGTCTCTGTTTTAATCTATGTAATGGATTTATGAGTGCCAATTTTCTATTGTTTACTAGGAGGATTAAGTGAGATAATTACCTAAAAATTCAAATTATGCTTTACTTTACCTTGCATCCACCTATTCTACCTGACTTGAACAATTTAACATAGTATTTCTTACATGCCTTAAACAGGTGTGATTATATGTGCTATAAATCAATAGTTTTTAAACTGTTTATTTTAGAGCTTTGGAGTCCCTCATGGATGAGCAAAAGATGAAAAAGACCTCAGTCAAAATATAAGACTTCTAAAAGAATTCCATCCAGCTGGAAGTATTTAAAACCATTACAAGTTATATAATCTAGGCCATTGAGATGTTAGTCTTTCTTAAAGAAATTATTGCCGAATGTATGTTTTAGAATTTATTCAATGTTTTATATTTTAAAATATGCTGTGTGTATGGATAATCTCATTAAACATTTCAAAAACCATACAAGATATATTATAAGAACCTCATACACAGGTGGGAAAATTCAGACGCAAAAGAGATTAAATTCTCACTGATCCATTCTTTGCAGTTTTACAAGCATTTCAATATATATTTATTGATTTCATATCAAGGTACTACTTTTTAAACTAAAATTTTGACTTTGAAATAATTCTAGACTTACATGCAATTGTGAAAAATAATATAGAAAAACCCATGTACTCTTTATCCATATTTTCCCAATGATACAAAACTCTTTAGTCATTTTTTTTTGTTATTGCTATGATCAAAAGACTTAACAAGAACAATTTCAGAGGAGAAAAAATTTATTTGGCACTCACAGGTTTCAGAGATCTCAATCCATACACAGCCAACTCCATTGCCCTGGATCCATGGTGAGGCAGAACATGGTGGAAGAAAAACAGCTCAGGACATAGAAATCAGGAAGCAGAGAGAGCTTGGCTCACCAAGGACAAAAACATTAACCCCTTTAGCCTGGCCAATTCCTGAGGTGCCCACAAGCCATTTTTCCCAGCTGTTTCTAGATGAAGTGATTAGCATTTCTTTAGTAGCTATAATCCCTTTAACAACCACATCTTCATTAGCCACTGTTGTAAAAGCCATTTTCTAGCCAAACTACAAGTTTTTTCAAATTTTCTTATCTGCTTTCTGCTCCTGATTATTACAATAAACTTGACTAAAAGCCACCAGCAACACCCATGCCACTGACTGAATTCTCTACTGCCTAAAAATTTCCTCTACCAGGTTAATTACCACATTATCCCTCTTATCAGCCTCAGAGAAAGTCTCAGGATCCTGGCAAAATGTGGACAACGTCTTTTCCAGGACATAACATGAATGACCCCTCTTTCAGTTTCCAACAGCATCCTCTTCTCTGCAACCTCATGAACCCAGTATTTACTGTCCACATTCTTGTCAATATTTTGGTCTTCCAAGCTCCCACTAAAATATCCCATTAGGCTTCATTTTAACATTATAAAGTTTTCCCAGCTTACATCTCTAAACTTCTAAAAAATCCCTTCCCCAACAAATAAGCTCCAACAGTTTCTGAACAACCATAAGGTCAGGTTAGTCATGGCATTGCTCCCTTTCTCAACACCAATTTCTGCTTAAGTTAGCTTTTTCAAACTGTGATCAAAAAGGAGGAAAAGTTTATTTGGTGCTCATGGTTTCAAATATCCCAGTCCATAGGTGACCAATCTCATTGCTCTGGGCCCAAGTTGAGGTGGAACACCATGACTGAAGGAAAGCAGCTCAGGAAATAGCAACCAAGAAGCAGTGAGACCTCTGCTTACCAGGGTCAAAATATAAACCCCAAAGTCACACCCTCAAGGCCCACCTCTTCTAGCCACACCCTACCTACCTGTGGTTCCGACCTACTTTATATGTATTGGAGAATTAATTCACCCATCAGGTTACAACTCCCATAATCTAATCATTTCACTTCTTAATTTCCCTGCCTTGTCTCAAGCATAAGTTTCTGGGGGATACCTCATATCTAAACTATGACAAAATCAATACCAAACTACAACATTAACATTGACATTGACTACCAAAATACAGAAAACTTCCTTTAGTTTTCCTCGTGTTGTGCATTTATACCCACAGCCATGTGCCATGATCCTCCACATGCACTAACCAATCAATTTCACATTTCTATTTTTTGTTGTTTCATGAATGTCATATGAATATAAACAGAGTATTTATAACTTTTGGAACTTGATGTTTTTCTCTCAGTATAATTCTCTGAAAATTCTTCTAGGCTGTTACATGTATCAATATTTTGTGCCTGTTCATCATAGATTAATAGTTTATGGTATGAATGCAGCATGGTTAGTTGAACCATCACCTGTTAAAGGACATCTTTGTTGTTTCTAGGGTTTGAGCGTTAACTGAGATAGGGATTTAAGATAAAGAGAAAGATGCAGTGGTTCTTAAAGAAAACACCCATGAGCAATGGAGATGCAGAAAGCACTGAGGAAGAACTGTAACTCTTGAATGACATTTCCTGTCTTGCACCCATGTAAAATAAGGGAAATGCATGAGGAAAGGGAAAATTGGTGGTAAGTTGTATAACTCCACCCTGGCTCCATCTCTAGTTCAACCTGCTATCAATACGTGTAACTCCACCCTGACTCCACCTCTAGTACCAACCTACTATATTGACACTGCAAATCAGCGTGTTTCTGTCTCTTTCTCTAGAGATAGCCCACATTCTACCTTGAATATGTATCTAAACCTCTATGACTTTGACTGGCATATGTTAAAATTCTTCTCCATCATCTATGCCAAGAATCTGCTGCTGGTCCTGAGTCAAATTTCCCCTTCTCTAGGCAACTCTTCAGACCCTTCTTCAGAAACATGTCTTTTTTCATGACATTACTACTGAAGAGTTAAGATGGGGAATATATTTCTAAGAATTTATTATCAATATGGAAATATGTTTAAAAGGTATGATTTTTGTGGTCAAAAGAGATTGAAGTCATATTCAATATGTTGATTAGAAGTATAGGTGGGTTCAAGATTAAAATAAATGCCATAGATATATCTTTGCTCTTAATATCTGAACAAATGGTGTATAATATATTTGAATAATAATAAGCCCTCAAATCCAGTGGGGTGTGGTGGTACAGCAATTCCCAGCAATTTAGGAAGAATTACAGACTCCAGACCAGACTTTGCACCTTAGTGAGACCCAGATTCAAAGTAAAATTAATAAAAAGGGCTGGGAATGTAGCTAAATAGTAGAGCACCCCCTGGGTTCATTTCTCATTACTGCAAAATTAATTTAAAAATAAGGTAAAATAAAATAAAACTCCAAATCCCACATATATATCTTATTGAGTTACCAGGAAAAAAGTTATTTTCTTCATCCTAACTTCAAAAAATCATTTTCAATTTGATTCTTTGTTATAAGATTTCTGTAGCTTATTTTTTATATCTATGTCATATTTGAGGGTCTATTTACAATTTGTTGTAATTGCCAGTGCTAAATCTAAAGAAATAAGGCAGATTGAAAAGTTTATCCCAAATCCCTGATATTTTATTAAGATATATTTTATTATACTTTTTATCAAAACCTATGTTTAAAAACATTTAAAAATATTTTGTTGACTCTTAGTACCACTGTAAGTCAAAAGTTTTCAGTTATCAACTTTTTACTTTCCTACTGTGGCTTATAATTTTCTTTTATGGCCAGAATATCTGAAAAATAGCCCTTTAAGAAATTATTTTACCACAAGTTTTATCTATGCATATCTCACAATAACATCTCTTCTTCCAGTGGCCATTGGCAAGTATTATCTTTTAAACTTACATGGAATTTTAGAGTTTTGAGTGTCATTCAAAAATGCAAATATTGAGTCTTCATTACAGGCCAGACATAATGAAATGACTCCCTGATCACCAACCTAAGCAGCCAGTCCATGAGTTTCTGGCCTTTCCTGTAACACTGGAGGACAGAGCCTGCCATTAAAAGCTGCAACACACCACTCATTGGTAATGGAGAAGAACTGGGTTTTTCTGGCTGTGCCCCTCAGAGCTGAGGCTACTGGTAGGCATCTTGTGTCTTGATTAGTTGCTAACTCTACAACGGGCTTTCTCGGCTACAGAGGCCTGCATCTTACACAGACCTCACCCACCAGTAGAAGCAAAGAATCTACTTTCATCTCAAACTTTGGTTTTAATAATTGGAGGACCTCACCTGTAACTAACACTGGTGTTTATAACCTTGACCTTAAATCATGTGAGTTCAACAGGAAAATAGACCAGATGTGGCTTCAGGTTTTAGTAGTTATATGAAAGATCCAGTATTCTGAGTGCAGAGTCTGTCCATCTTACTCAAAAACTCAGCTCTAGTATCTAGCACACTAATCAGCACACTTTGCATAATGAAAAAAATATTTGTTAGATTGATAGAATAAATAAATAAACTTTAGGCTTATAGAATGAGCTTACAGAAGCTTTTAAAGTTATAATGTGGAAATATCTAGAATTAGATTGATAACCTAAATTGATATATTTTCTTTTTTGAATATATTTTCTCTAAAAATAAAGGAATAAATGCACATGTTGGGTTATTTGGAAAGCAATGGAAATCTATAAAATTGATGTCTTCTCTATTTTAGGACCCAGGAATGCAATTTAAATTAGTGATGCATTTTCTTCCAGTTTTATTAAGTGGCAGCTTTTAAACAAAATTAGTACCATAGAATGCAATAAAATTTTTCTTTTTAATTAACATTATATAATGAAATCATTTTTGGTACTATTTAAATGCTATTTTAAAAATCCATGATGTCTTATTCTACTGGATATTGCATATTGCATAACAATATGCAAATTTTTGATAATTGCCCAATTATAAATGTATGTTGCTCCTATTTTGTATCATTACTAATACTATGATAGATAAAAATATGTTTTTTGATGTCTGTTTCTGGATATCTCTCAAATGCATTTTGTCCTGGTCACTGTTGTTTATCTTTTATCAGAATCTACTGCTCAAAAAGCACCTTTTTTAAAGACTAAAAAGGAAGGATTAAAGATCAATATAAAAATTTTATTTGCAGTCCACAAAAAGGACATTTAGAAAATGTAACTGTACAAATATAAAAAGAAAAGAAGGATTTATATCAGAGCGCCCTGAGATGAATTTTTACTCCTTTTCACCTCGACTCTTAATTATCTTCATTAATTTTTGGACCCAAACAATGTAGCTATTGTCTTCAACAAAAACTGACACATATAGTAGCACAGTTAAACCTCATATGGCAGGAGGCAAGCAAGTGCTGTGGGTCGCTGATAACCAAGGATCTGGTACTGAGCAGCATAGACTTTTTTGAAAGGGCCCCCTATAGAAGACAGAATCTTCAGAGGCCTCGTCATGCTCCTGATGTGAAGCAAACTCATGACATTCCCATGAATAATACTTCTCTTTGCTCTTTTTATGATCCATATGGGGATTTAAAAACCATAAGCAATATTTTACCTACCACAGTCTGGCCAAGTACTGTGGTAGGTAAACAAAACATGTTCTCATTTTCTAGGAATTTGCAAACTATACTGCAGTTACTGAAATGCATAAAATGGCTATGGAATGAGGCAAATTGTGATACAAATTGCAAGAAGAGACAAATAAACTATAATGTAAATGAAAGAGTTTTATTTATATTGGGGAATACAAGTAGAATTTTATAGAAAGAAGATAATTCGATATCTATGGCACAAATATTTTTTGAATACTTACAATGTTTTCCAGATATGAAGTATATAGCAGTGAGTTAAGTGGAATTCTTGATCTCATGCAGATTACATTCTAGAGGGGTAAAGCAAACCAAAAATAAACAGGAAGAATAGAATTATCAATTACTGAGATGGACAAGACCAAGAAAGACCTAACCTGAAGGATAATTTAATAAAACATTAGTTTAGCTTGGGTTAAATTTTAGTCTTGTCAGAAAAGGATACCATTTTCATAATACAAAAGTGAATTTCACATCAAAAAGAATCTTAGAATCACTTTTTCAGAAATTTGGAATACAATCCAAAATTCAGAGCAATCAGAACATCACTTAACATAGAAAAGGATGGGAGATGTATAGTAATAAAGAGTGGAAACATTTGTTCAAGTATTAGCTATCCCTTTTTCTCTAGCCCACGGCAGTGATTCTGGTTTGAGTTTAGCAACTCATGTCCCTAGTGTGGCTTGGTCACATCAGGAAGCTAATGTGCAGCTTCTTCTCATGAGACTGGTCCTTAAAACAAAGGTTGCTGAAGTATTGAGTTTGACCTTTCTATGGTTTCCTGAGAGACAAAGAGTCTGACCTTTATTTTGATTTCCTCTTCCCTTCCTTGGGCTGGAAAGTCATTTCTCTCGTGTCCCCAGTATCTGCATAAAAGCTTTCATGCTACCAATACAGAGCTTACAAGCTGTTGTATGCTACCAATGCCCCCTTGGAGCAAATCAAAACAGGGAAACATCACATCACTCCCACAGGTCAAATATCAAACACAAAGAAAGTAGAAAGGGCCAGGAAAAGGGAAGGGAAATGAATAGGGTCCAGCAGAGAAGAGGGAAGGGAAAGGAAAGGTTCTGGAGAACGGGATGGACCCAATTATGTTACATGCATATACAAAAATGCCCTAATGAGTCCTACTATTGTGTATAATTATAATGCTCCAACAAAAATAAATTTAAATTTAAAAAAGAGAAATGAAAATAACCAAGATTGTCAAGAGTTTTGAGAAATTGGAACTCTCAAACATTCTGGAGAGAATGCAAAATGATGCAGCCACAGTGAAAAATCAGTTGGTAGTTCCTCAAAATTTTAAACATAGAATTACCACATGACCCAGTCACTGTGTTCCTTAGTATATATCCAAAAGAAATGAAAGCAAACACACGCACATGCATGTTCACAGAAGGGCTTATTCACAACAGCCACAAGAGAAAACAACTCAAATACCAACCAATGGATGAATGGATAAGAGATTACATATGTAAAGTCAATGAGATATCATTCAGCCATAAAAAGGAATGAAATACATAAGCGATAAAGTGATTAGCTTCAGTTTCCTGGAAAATGGATGGAACTGGAGACCACTGTGTTAAGCTAAATAGGTCAAACTTAGAAGATCAAGGGTCATATGTTTTCACTCATATAAGGAAGCTAGAAAGGAAAAGGAAAAAAAAGCTTGGGACACATCTCATGAAAATTACAGGAAGATTAGCAGAAGGAAGAAACCAAGGGATTGGAGGTGGGGAGAGAGGGAATAAGTGCTGGGAGAGTGATTTTGACCAAATTACATTATTATCTTGTGTATCGAGTGCCATGTATAAACACATAGCAACAGATCCCATCAGTAAGGCATCAATAAAAAAAGGAGAAAGAAAAACCTTATGCTAGTAAAAGAAGGCAGACATAAAGCAGCACAAATTGATACTATTTATGTGAAAAATTCAGAGTAGTGAATTCATACAGTGAAAATTCGTATTGGTAGATGAGAAGAATGGAAAGAGGGAGAAATGGAGAGCAGTGCTTAGTGGTCACTGGGCTTCCTCATGGGGCGGAACAAATATTTAGGAACTAGATAGATGCAGAAGTTGCACAATAGTGTGCTAAATGCCACTCACTTAAGTGTTGACTTTATAATGGTCAATTTAAAGTGAATTTCACAATGATTAAAAAATGTAATATTAACAATTTCAGTAAATTGAATGCATTAGTAAATTAGGAAAAGAAAAACAGGGAAATGAAGGAAAGAAGTAATACAAACTAAGCCAAAGAAGTAGAAAAGTACCAAAAGTATTTGGGAACTTTGGTAGAGCCCACTTTCCTAGAATCCAAAATAAATAATGAATAATGAAAAGTGAGGCAAAGAAAGTAACTCTAATGTAGTTGTGGTAGGAGCCTTTATCATAACACTGCACTGAGAAAATTAGAATGTTACCCATCATACAGGTTTGAAATGTTAAAATATGAGGGATATAGCTTATCATGCTGTACAGAAGATTTTATCATGTTTCTGTAAAGAATTAATCAACTTTATGAACTCTACAACTTCACATGACTACAGACAAAAAAAAAGGATGTATGAATCACTTCACTAAGTCCTCACACATTGCACTCACAAGATGTATATAAATATTCCTATGCTCATTTTATTTTTATAATTTTTTAAAAGTGAAAGACTTTCCAAAGGGAAATTAAATAATCCCTCGATTCATATTAAGATGCATTTTTTGCCTTTTAATTGAACTAATTAATAGAATTAATAGTGATTACATTTTTTAATGAATACTTAATTTACTCTTCGGGAAATTACTTATGATTACAACTCATTACCAAATAATTGCATGCTGTGTAGTGATTTGTGTCATGCTGTTAATTCATACTAGTGAAAAGGACCAATATTTCTTAACTTAAATTGTAGCCTTTTATATAAATACAGCTTTCTTTTTTGAAAATAAAAATTAGTACCAATAAATGTACTCTTTTGCAATTGCTGGATATTTGTTGATACATTATTAATGGGATTGAACTATCATTACATTTAAAGAATACATTAATATTGGGAGCATGGTCTGGCTGAACTTTCCTTTGGATATAGATACATTGTCAGTAAAAGAGCACCCTCTCATCAGGCACAGGGGCACTCACCTGTAATCCCAGCAACTTGGGAGGCTGAAACAGGAGGATCTTGAGTTCATAGCGAGTCTCAGAAAAAGATAAGTGCTAAGCAATTCAGTGAGACCCTGTCTCTAAATAAAACACAAAATAGGGCTGGGGATGTGACTTCAGTGGTCGAGTTCCCCTGAGTTCAATCCCCAGTACTGCTCCCCTAAAAAGGCTTCCTACTGAAGTTGAAGACTAGACCCCAGACAAATATCATTGTCGACATAACACCTTTGTGTTGTCAGGGAACATGATTCCTCCATGAAAATATCCATTTTACATTGATTGGTTGCAATAGGAGTTCATCCTTTCCTTTGTTCAGGAGTCAGTCACACTGTTGCACTGCACTGAGGGGTTGAAGCAGAGAGAGCCCCAGCCAGGCAGGGGCTTTGGCCTCTATTGCTATCGCAGAGGGAGCAGAGGTGAGCAGTGTTGGTGGAACATCAGGCTTAAGAACCCCCTTAAATTGAAATGTCTGTGCTCAGACTCTTATATCCCCAATAACACACCCTCTGGACACTGAATAATCTTCTTATCAGTTATTAGCTATACTTTCCTTATTTACAAAGTAGGGATGATTATAGTACTTGAGTTTAGGGTATTAAGTGAAAATCGTGTGAGAACTGAGCTCCCTTCATAGCAGAATGGAAGCATACCATAAATGATAGCATCAGAGGGATCAGGAGAAATCTTCTCCTACATACACTATTCACAATTGTTACACAGACATGATTAACACTACGTAGCAAAAATGCACATTTTTGCCCTTCTGGGAAGAAAAAAACTCTAAATGAGGAAGGTCATCAGTACAAATATTCAAGAAAATACAGATTGAGATTATAAAGTAAACAAACGTAAAGTGGGCATTTTGAAATATCACTTTCAAGGTTAAAAACAGCAGTTGGCACAGAGCAGGCTTCCTTGGTAGAAGCTCAAAACGATCCAGTTTTAGTGCACAAAGTAGTGGTCCAAAAATATCAATGGGATGAATAAAGGAATTTAGCAAATAATTATGAAATTAATACTTTCAATTAGTTATTTCATGAATTAATGATAGCTTAGAATATTAGAAACTTCATACTTTATTGTGCGTATTTCCCATTTGTTCATATTACCAAGATGTCTTAAAAGACTACTTCATAGTGTCAGAAGCAAGGCCTGTTATATCCACATGTTTGAACTTATTAGCCAGATAAATATCTGTCCTGTAATGTTCCCACTGTAACAGAATAAAATGTTTCAAGTATTTTTTCATATGGTATAATGAATAATATGTGTTTAATACATACTATGCTATTATATATTGCACATAATTAAAATGATTGCAAAAGAAAACCACATGTACTATTTAATGCTTCGGGTTTATCAGTCTTTGTCTTACAATCTTAAACTAACATGATATATTAGTTAAAAATATCAATTGAGGGTTACATCTCAAAATTTCATTTATATACTTTTATTCTGAAGAAATGCTCTGGACAGGTTCAAAATAACATGACCAACTCACCAATGTTACTGATGTTATTTAGATTTCGACAAGCAGCTTTGATCAATCTCCTGTCACCCAGAGTAAAGAAATAATAACTTTGTAAGGAGTAGCTAGAAGCCTGAGGTGGCAGGTGGTGCATTTAATAAAAATGAATGATGGCACAAAAGGGTATGAATCCCACATACTTGCTGTAACTTGGTGAGAGCAAGAGTGTTACATTTTCTCTCCCCCATGTTGTTGTAATCTGTCAAATGCACATGATACTTTCAAGGAAGAATTTTTTATTGAGCACATATGGACCTGTGTTGGCAAGAGGCACAAAAAGTCACAATTCTAAATGTATATGATTCCAAAAATTAAGCAAGAAGAAATCCAATTTTATCAGTGGAAGACCGCCCAAGGAGGTTTTTACTCCTTGCATTTTTAATCAGAAAATAGAGATGAACCTATCACAAAATAGTAATGGCAGGAATGGTGTGTAAGGCTCTCCAGACAATGGCATTTCAGTGATTCTAATCCTACACCTCACACTGATTATGTGGGACAGCATATATCACTTTGACCCTTGGAAGCTGTTTCCCCATCTAGTAAATTAGAAACACAAACATGCATTTCTTCAGGGGATTGTTTGCAGGGCGTTGTTTGCCATCAGAACTTCCTGTCTTTTCTTTCATATCCAATATGGGACCTTCTTTTTCAAGTTTATCTTATGTTGTAGATAATGCATTCAGAAGTGCATTTTACTCTGCTATCCATCAAACCCTATCTTGATGACCTTGACAAATTAATCAGGAACAAACAGTTGGTGATTGTTACTTTGTATGGGTGACACTTTTAGATGAATCTGAAAACCGCAGTCATGTGCAGAATCACCAAGCACACAGCCATGCTTAAATGAGACCAGAGGATGCTTGGGTGGGAAGAGGTCAAAGAATTTAAAGATTATGGTTTACCAGTTTGTGTTTGACGTGGATACTGGTAATTCAAACAATATGTAACTGTTGGAGAAGGAAATAGAATTCAACCTAAGATGATTTAAGTGTTGCAACTTTAAAGATACTACTAATAGAGTGTGTTTAGGGTTAAAGAAAATAGCAATGTATGCTGAAATAGTAGAAGGAGCAACTATTAGATGCTCTAGCACAAAGAAAGCATGGCCTCTATTTTATTCCACCTTCCAGTATCTCCCTCAGTTGTAAACAAGATGGCAAAAATTTGGTTATGGTGAACATCAGGCAGAGCTTTGTGGTTCCAAGAACAAGAAAGAGAATGTTTCTGGAAGAGGCAAATGGAGAATAACAAATAACTAATAAAACTCAACTCTTTCTCCACTCAGTTTTCTTGATTTCTTATTGTTCACATGAAGAAAATCTCATCCTAAACATAAGGAAATTGGGGTGGGGACATAGCTCAGTCGATCGAGTGCCTGCCTTGCATGCACAAGACCCTGGGTTTAATCACCAGCACCACAAAAAATAAATAATCCAGATTTGTCAATCTTTGAATCTAGACCTGCACCAGTGGTTCTCCAGGGGGCTTTCCAGATTTCAGCCCTCAGCTTTTGAGGTGGGGTTGCATTGTTGGCCTTCATCTCTTTGGTTCTGAACCTTCCTGTTCCTTGGACTGAACAGGTCTCAGTTTCCCTGGCTCCCCAGCCTACAGATAGTCATTGTAGGATTTTTCAGCTTCTAATTGTGTGAACAAATCTAATAAAGCCCCTTATTATAATTGTATATGTTCTAATGATTCTGTTTCTCTGGAGAACCATGACTAAGAATCCAGGTATTAGGTGTCAACAACCATCATGTATCACAATGTGATATAAATATCATGACACTTCTTTTTGGAACACAAATGATAATATTATACTCCACTTACGTACTAATAGAATATTGAAAGATAAGTAGGAAAAACTTGTGAAAATAAAAATAGCCATACCTGTCACACTTAGCCTCTATAAAAGATCATTAGTCCAAGGTTATGATCATGATTTCCTCCCATGATGTATGTTGTTTCCTACTTTCTTACAATACCTTGATTTAATGAGGTCCTACAACAAGTAGAGCATTAAAACTTTCAATTCTGTCAATTCTGAATCCTCAGTAGCTTTATTAAGACACTGGCATTTACTTTTGGTCCTAGGAGTACCATAGCTTTCTCAGGGCCATCTGACTGCTTATATATAGCCCCTTGGACTAAATCTATTCAAGCCACCTCTTTTCCTCCTGACAAGCAGAACCACTCATCTGAGCCAACAGGTACCTTCCTTCATGCTTACAAGACCTTAAATGGTCTAAAGAAATATCTAAATATCTAAATATTAATATTTAATGAGAAGGCATTCAATATTTATCTCCTATGTAGAATCGCTGTCTCTGAACCCTTGTATTCTGGAGCTGGGCTTAAATAGCACCACATACCGGTTGTGTGTTTAGAGAAAATACTCATGCAATAGACTCATATTCCAGATTTAAAGCATTGATGATAGTAGACATAGAGATCCACTACTAAGTTTCCTTTAAGGACTTTTGTCCCAGTGCTGGGAATATTATCAGCAGACAATTGCACAATTCAGCTCCAGAGGCCCTTCCCAAGCTCTGGAGAGATGCCTTCCCAAGGTTATTTCCTTTCTCCATAGGTCCCATATCCAATGACAGGTTGAGATTGGCTGTAAATTTCCAGACTTTTTGGCCTAATATTAAACAATATAACCCAGTTCAATTCCAGGATGCTCCATAGGTTTTCTGAGGCTGTCAGGTCAGAATCACAGGTTGCGTCTTTCTCAACCTAATTATGTTTATTTCCTTCTTTTCCACAGATATCAATACTAAAGAAATTCACCAAGAAGTACACCAGACATTAAGCCCCCTCTTGGTCTGCTTCCTAGGATACACTACTTGTCACCTATCTCTCAGATTGTGCCCTGACTGACCCTTTCAGGATCCACATGCCTATCAAGACGAAGCTTACAAAGGAAGATAAAAACAGAATCCAATGGTGAGAATTATATCATACTCCTTTCCCTATAACCAAATTCCTTGGTCACAAGTAGTATTTGTGAAATACTGGTTTTGTGTGTAACCACATTGGGAAAAAAAAATAGCAAAAAAAACTTCTGAAAGTCCACAGAGAACAATGTTGGTGGAAAAATTGTGGCTAAAAAATCAAATGTATCTGAAAATGATACCTTTTCACAAGAGGAAATTACTGTCCCATCCCCCATGGGATGGAAGACAAAGTATGGAATCTTCTGGTTGGTTGGAGACCCTTTCCAATAATCCTAGGAAATCATACTATGATAAGAATAGCAGGAGAGACCTCCTCTCTCTCTCCCTCACTACCCACCAGCGGAAAAGGCCATGTGAAGACTTCAAGAATGTGGCCATCTGCAAGTCAGAGAGGCCTGGGGAAATGCCTTGCACCTTGACCTTGAACTTTTAGTCTACAGAACAGTGAGAAGTAAGTGCCTGTGGTTTAAGCCACATGGTCTGTAGTATTCCATTAGAGAAGCCCTTTCAGACAAATGCAATATCTTTGCATAATTAAATGGTTAATTAAAAAAATAAACTGCAAGAGAACAAGTACAGTTGCTAACTAAATATTTAACTGACACTATGAAGTATAAAGTCAATCTGTGGTTTGCTTAGGCAAAAGATACTCCTGGTCACTGTTACTAATACAAGAAATTAATTTATACATAATAAAAAAGATAAATAATCTTTCATATTAAACAAATACTAAAGGCAAATAGAAAGTAAAATATGTAAATTGAAGGAAGAATTGTCGACAAAATACATATTGAATCTTCCCCCTCTTTAGACATTAAAGTTTTTAGATAGAGTTGAATAAACAGCAGCAAAGCTTTATTATGTTAAAATTCTCATGAAAAAAGTTGGAATTGTGACTCCAACAGAGAAGGTGGGCGGAACCATGATGAGGTCTTAAATTTCACAGCTAACTGTAATTCATTTACACATTAGTTTTTTAAAGATGGAGTTTCTGAACATATTCTTGAGGTATAAGTTTTTAATAAAAATTTTTGTTTTTTTATCTATTCATACTTGTGTGTGTGTGTGTGTGTGTGTGCTCACCCTAGAACTTTTTCACAATTCTCCCTTGAGCACTGCTGTGCAGTGTGTATTCTTGTTCCTGTTAAGGTTGGATTGGTGCAAATGACCCCCTAACTACAGTGTGTCATTTTTAATGCTCCTTTCTTCACAGGAGGAGAGAGGACACTCAGGATTCTGAAGAGGGCTCCCAATAGTTCTCCATTGTGATGCTAATCTGCATTGTCAGCTTGATTAGATTGAGAGATGCCTAGGGTTAAGATATTTCTGGGTGTTTAGTTCAGTTTCATGAACATTATATAACTGGTAGTTTTCTGATGTGAATGATGCATATGAATCCAGAAAGACATGCTAACAATATTAATAGAAAGAATTAAAGAGAAACACTCAGATGAATAACAATTTGCACTCAAATATGTGGGATGTAATGTGAACCAAAATGAGTCCTTTCAGTCCAACATAATTCCGACTGGAGTCTCAGGAGTTCAAATTGTGAATCTACAGACTGAAATTGAAAATAGATACTTTATTAATTAATTATTTACTTAATTCTGAAAATGATGCATGTCCCAACTTGCAAATAAAAACTTGGTATAAACATATTGAGATGGAAATGATAAACACTATAAAGAAGTGATGATTAAAGAGATCCAGAGAAAATTAATTGAGATTCATAGAATGGCTTTTATTGGCCTTTGTGGAGCACAGCCAATGGAGATGTTAATACAAAAAGTGAAATATTATTATGAATCCATGACTCAGCCGTAGACCTGACTACTCCACCTGTGGAAGACAGCCTGGGCAAGGATGGGAAGGACCAGGGTGCAGCAAATCACCACACAGAATTTGATGAAAATCATTTCACCTTGATTTCCTTCATTTTAGATTCTGTCCTTCTTTCTCCCTTATTCACACTACATTAAGGGATCATAAAAACTATAAGAGAGACTTTACTTGTGCTGTTACTAATCATTCATCCTTTCACTGAAAAATAGTTCTGTTATATGGCTATCCTTGTAAGGGTTCACTGGAAATCATATTGTATTTAACTTCTAAATATTTCTGGAGCAGGACGATGGAGTGTATCTGTTTCTTTGGATCAAATCCCACTCCTCAAAGGAAGTTTTTGTAATAAATTTATAAATAAGATTAAATATAAATTAATAAATAAGATCAAATAAGATAAAATCTCACTCCTCAAAGGAAGCTTTCTTCATAAAATTTACATGGAAATGACACCATAAGTCATAGAAAGTATCAGGATTAAAAGTAAGTTAATAGTCATCCAATGAAATACCTATCTATTAGTTTTTATATGAAACATGCATATGATTTTTACATTGTTATCACAACATAAATTCTTGATTATCTGAATTAATAAAGATAAGTGGATAATGTTTAATAATGAAGTATATATATACATATAAATGTATACATATTTGACTTTAAAATGTCTGCTTTAGACATGCTCTCTCTTTAGAAAAGAATCAACATGAATATGCACTAGGTAACAGGGGAAAATTGATAATAATAACAAATAAATGATATTAATGACATTTAATAATAGCATGAATGCATGAAAGGGAGCAAAACAAGACCAACCTAAAGATAAAATCCAAGCGCATGATTTGGGTTTGCTCTTTGGTCAAGAACAGAAAACCTGTGGCAATAACTGTTATCTCTTTGGGGCAAAGTGAAATAGAGCAGTTACTAGATACTTCCTGGTGACCAAGAAGAATCACAGGTAAGAACAAGACATTAAAACTGTGCTTAGCACTGAGTATAATGCCTACCTTATTGTCAGGGTTCAACCAGAGAGGAGCCAACAACCCTGACAGGTGCAGTGAATGTCATTTTTCAGTGAATGCCATTTTTACTTCCCTTTATTCTTTTCTCTCTAATATTTATTCCCCTTCAACAAGAAGTCATCAGAAGCTTTTGATGTCAGCCTGATTGGGTTAATATTGTCTAAGTTTTCTGTCACAGGATAACCAGGACAAAAGAGCATACTTCATTGTTCTTTACCTATTCTGATAAAATAAATGAACCAGAAAATCTATTTCCTTATACAGATTATAAAGTTATATGTGGGAATTGTGAAACATAACTAACCATGTACCATGAATAATTTATAGTCAAAAAGAAACATCAGTAAAAATAGAACCTTCTAATGTAAGAGAAGCAATTTCTTTTTTTCTCTTTTCAATAAATAAGAAAATTTGAAAATATCTGAAAATATCAGCAAATAAACAGGAGCAGTGACAATATTAAATTTTTTATTCTGCATTTAAATAATATCAGTTTAAAAAAGAAAAGAAAGAGTATTACTGGATTGGAACTAGCAGAGGACAGTCAGGCTTCAGTGGTTTTGCTTAAACAAGTTACTCCACATCCCTGCTTGGGCGGAGGGAATGGGAGATGGTCTTCTTCAGACACTGATTATCAATATACTTTTCCTATCATGATCCAGGATCAAATTGTCTCCAAAATCCTTTTTTCACTTTCTTGTTTTAACATTGATTTTTACCCCATTAGCCAGTAACTTTCTATAAACATCTTGCAAATTCATGGTGATTTCACTGTGTGAACACAATTTGAAGAGTAGATGGAGAATTGGCTTCATTTTCCTTGGGAAACTAAATAAAAGCCATTATAACAAATTGGTATAGGAAAATATCTTAAAGGCATAGACTTACATTTAGAAGAACTCAGAAAGAAGAAAATCTATTAAAATTGTAAAAAAGACTGTATCTAGAGAATTGTGTATAATCCAAAGCAAAAAGGGCTTTGTTATTAAGAAATAAACAATGTGTACACTGTTTAAAAATTCCATTTTGCAGCTAGAATGAAATCTGATAGTCAAGGAAAAGTTGTGATGTATTAATTAGATTTCACAAAATAATAAGTTCATTGGTAAATTTGATAAGAGCAAAGATGGACACTTGATTTTCATTGATCATGGTGGTTGTAGTAAAATGTAGAAAATAATTGTCTGCCAAAATTGAGCAAGGAATATTTACAGAGGAAGAGACTAGTTCAGGAGACATGAGACCCTTTTCTTCAGGAATTAGTAGAAAGAAACAGCATACTTCCTGGGTCTCCAGTTATGATGGCAGACTGTAACTAAACACAAAAGAAAAAACAGATTGTGCCTAAGGCTGGCCACAGGGCAGAAGAGTACACCAGTTTTCTGTTGATGTATAACAGATTACCACAAATTTAATGGTTCTTCACAACACAGGTGCCTCATGCTTCCCTGAACCCTCTGTTTAGCAGCTCATAAGGCTGAATTCAAGCTGATGCCAGGGTGCATCCTGTTCTGGAGTATGGACTAGGAAAAATCAGTGAGATGGTGGATGGAATCCACGTCCTTGTGCCTGTGACTGTGAGCCTTGGCTCCTTGGTGGCTATGAGTTGGAGGCCACCAACAAATGACTTGTCCCATTGGCTCCTTCAATCTGTCAATTACTTCCTAGAATCAGGAAGGAGAGGCTTTCACCTTAGGGAGTACCTGTCTGTCCTTTAAGAGGCTTTGACTGATTAGGTTAGGCCCACTGAAGATAGCTTCTCCTTTGAATAATATCAGCTGGTTGGAGACCTTAATTATATCTTCAGAGTGTCTTCACCTTGGCATTTTCCTATTAGCTAGAGTCAAGTCACATTTCCCACCCTTGTATAAGAGAGGAGGGCATTATATCAGATGTAAACACCAGGAGTCAGGATCAGAGGAACCTTCCTAGGGCCTACCAACTAAAAGGTGAGAAGAGACATTGAAACTAAGAGAGGCCAGGGCCTCTCCAGTGTTGGCTCTAAAGAGAAAAGCCACAGAATCCTACCCTGGTCGCCCTTCTCCTGCCAGACCTATCCTCTCTTACTGAGTCAAGTTTATTGTTTCTTATTCCTTCTTCCCTGAGGATATATTCCCTCCCAATGGAGACTTCTGACTTTTGAAAATAAGCTTAAAGGGGAAGTTTGTCCCTGAAGCTTGCCAGACATGGTATTTGAATTTACTTTAGAATCATGTTGGATGTTTTGTGTACTTTGTCAAAAAAGAGAAAGAAGGAAAAGCCCATTGATAAATTATCTGGATATATATAATCTTTTAAAAGCAGAACTTTCAGTTGAATATTCTTTAAGGATATAAAATAATTGATATGGTTTAGATCTGGAAATGTCTTCTCCGAACCTCGTATTTTGAAAGCATAATCCCCAATACAGTGAGGTTCAGAGGGGACTTTTAGGCAGGGATTAAGGCAATAATTTCTGCAGTGGATTAATCCATTTGATGTATTAATAATTTGGATTTCTGGGTGTTAAATATAGGCAAGTGGAGTGTGGCTGGCAGAAATAGATCACTGGGGGGGTTTAGGCCCTTTGGGACTGTATCTTGTCCTTGCTTCTTTGCTTCCTCTCTGCTTCCCAGATGTCACAAGCTGAGCAGCTTTACCTCTTCATGCCCTTCCACCATACGTTCTGCCTCACTTTGGGCCCAGATCAAGAGTTGGCCAACCATGAACTGAGACTCTGAATCATAAGTCAAAATCAACTTTCACTCCTCTGATTTGTTCCTAATAGGTATTTTCATCACAGTGACAAAAAGCTGACTGTCACAAATACTTTACAAAATAATCATCCTCTTTCCTTTATCAGCCAAGAGATTCCAGTGTCCCATGAGGCTGTGAGCTCTCCAACCAAGTTTCCTAATGGAACAAGTGCTCACCTGTGGTCAGGTACAACTTCATGCTTTACAGCTTTTCAATCCCAATATCACTTACAAAAGCATTAGAAGGAAAGATTTTTAAAAAACTGTTTACCATAATTTTATGGAAAGTAATCAAATTTATTTTGATTTTATTTACACAAGAATCATTTCACTTTATTACTTATTCACCTTGAGATGTTTCTCTGCAAAGACCATTAAAAACTAATAGTAATGTGAATTATTTTCTTTGCCAAAAGATATTTCTTATGTACTATTAAAGACAGTTCTATTTTTCAGCAGTTAATTTGCATTCTTTTTAGTGATATGTAAAATATGACTTTTTAAAAATACCACTTTGTGTAGTTGTAGAATCATTTACTGCTTAAGTTGGCTCCAGAACACAAATACAGTCCTTGTGGAGCTTCACGGCATATTTTACCTTGGATCTCTGGTCCATTTTTTCCTTGAATCTCCATTACTAGTGTAATTTGGTCCATGTTCTGCTCATTCACATGGCTAATGGATGTTGTTATATTCTTGAGTACTGAACGTACAGTTAGTCTCATTTCAGTAGTTATGGATTTCCATTTTTGAGATAGTTAAAATAATATCCTTGCTTTCCAAAATCACCAGTCAGGTCACAGTAAAGTGCTAATGTGAAATCATTTAATGGGGATCCATTCTAATACCTTATTTTTAAAAACATAGGTTTCAATGACATTTTTTTTGGCACTTATACACTGTGATATTAAAACAAAAGCAGAGTTGTAAGAGCAGTTTCTCTGTCATTGCTCCAATAATCCTGGTGAAAGACTTAATTTTGCAAAAACACTCAATATGTAAGAAAGGCCTGTGGATAATTTTGGATCTCCCTCATAATTGAGCTCTTTATATTCTGTCACGGAGGGACCTGGGGACACAGACTATTCATCTCCTATAGAACTTTAGGAGACTCAGACTTATTGACTCATAAGCCAAGTAAAAAGGTTTATCTGCCCATACGCCAGTGGACTTGGATTGGAGGGTAACACCCATTAAATAAAAACTAAACAGGTAATAGAGGAATGTCCATCAACAGCTGCTTAGCTTGGCACTACATACAGCTTTGAAAGGAATAGGAGGCTGCTCTGATCTCCTTGTGTCCTGTAATCACAACACATAATACATTCAAAACATAATTTACTTTATAAAGGTCATGGCTTACGTGTAAAGCAGTATGTTTTTGGAGCACAGACAGAAAACAGAAAAGCCTCCCAGATACTTTGCAATTTAAAATTTCTCAAGGAGGCAGCTTGCCTTTTGAAATAATTTGACCCAAAATTAGGACTTCTTTGTTTTCTGAAATGCTGAATAAGATTTCACATAATTAGAACCAGATGCTTCAATAAGTAAAAGTAAGGATTTATGCAATGTGTATAATAAATTGAGCTTAATTGAGTTTAAAAAACATAGTTATCTTCAATTTGCACGTTGTCTAATAACTTAAAACAGGATAGAGAGTTATTGCAGTAATATTATTTAGTAGCCATTTAGCAGAAATAGTCAATAGAGAATTGTACTATTTTAAAATGAGTTTTAAATTCCCCTTTCAGTATGAGTATAGATCCTTCATGAAGTGATTTCAAAGTAGTTAATTCTTAAGAGTTATCCACTTGTGAAAAGTAATAGAATATAGCATATTTTCTTTTTGTTCTATGTAATAGATGAACTGATAAGTGTGTTTAAAAGTATACACATGTATAGTACATTCCCTTTCCTTTTGAGTAAATGAAGTGGATCTTTTTCAGGGAGCAAATCAGTATGATTCAATAGGTAGACAGAGCACGTTCGTGCCTAGGGAAATAACAGAAAGGGAACATTTATAATTTGTTAATGGAATATTTTTAAAAAGGTAATTTTTCATCATGAGAAAGTAATTTTCCTATACATTTCCTTTCACTTGAATGTAGAATTATTTTTATCTTACGTTATCTATAGGCTTAAAATATTTTCAAAATCTGTAGGTCTTACCTTGCCTCTGCTAGGGAGACAATTCTGTGGCCTTTCTCTTTAGAGTCAGCACTGAAGAGGCCCTGGCCTCTCTTTGTTTCAATGTCTCTTCCCACCTTTTAGTTAGTAGGCCCTAGGAAGGTCCCTCTGATCCTGACTCCTGGTGTTCACATCTTATATAATGTCCTCCTCTTACACAAGGATGGGAACTGTCAGTTCTCCTTTGACAAGGCCATATGTTTCACAAATCCAAATTTTACACCTTTGCCTGCTGTTCAGTGATGACATTTGTAATTTAACTGCTTTCACCAGAATTTTGTCTGCCACATTTGTATTTTGCTTTCAAATTCTTTAAAATGTAACTATTGCTCTTCCTAGGATCTGAGTCTTAAAAGTGTATAGAGGATTTCAAGATAATTAATCCTTCTCTTAGCATAGATGGGACATAAGCACATGTAAGTATTGCTACATATAATTATTAAGAATATAGTTCAGCTAAAAATGGTCAGCCCACCTGACCAGGCTGAGCCAATCTTAGTGGTGTGGGGAGCCATACAATCCAAACAAACTCCTGTCTTCTGCTCCTCATTTTAGCACACAGTTTCCTGCTGGTATCCACAGCTACACAATATTGAAATCAGAATCTTGAGATGAAAATCAATTCGATGCTTCGGCTGGCAGGTGGGGTCTGTGCAGCTGCAGCCTCTGCAGCTCTTAAAGGCTGCCGTCCCCTCCAGTGTTGCAGCAGACCCTAGCCGCTCACCATAAATAATTTCTTCTTTCAAGGTTCTTCTGGTGAATTCCAGAATGAAATCCACAGACAAGGATGAGTGAGTATGGAGACGTATTGAAGAATAGAAACAAGAATAGAACTCTTGCAGTGCAGGAGGGGACCAGATAGCAGGTTTTCTCCCTCTGAGTCCGCTAGTCTAGGGGTTTATCTAGCACTGGGTTCACTATTAGTCCAAAGTTATGCTATTTAGGGCTTGGAAAAGTACTAATGCAATTGGTCCATTCTTGTGTCCCAACTTTCATTCAATTATTCACTTCCACTTTCTCATGGCAGGTCAGGAAGCAAGAGGCTGAAGTCTTAGGATGGGGCTGCAATACTGCAGGGAGCGTGCTTCCGCAGCTGACACCCCCACTGCGTGTAGGCCATGCTATGCCAGGATTATGAGTCAGCTTGTCCTGGCCCACCGTGCCTCAGGCCTGTCATGCCTAAATGGCAGGCTACATGAAGCTATGGGCTGTGCTTGCCATTCCCGTCGCCAACCCACCTGGGCTGCCATTCTGGTGCTCTACACTCTGTCTTTGCTTCTCAGCAGGACCAGTAGGCAGATTGCAGCAGTTTAGCAGCTGGGGAACCATGTCAGGATCATAATTTAATGCTAGTCCTCACTAACTTCCAGTCAACTAGATCAGATACAGGCAGATTATCCCTAATTGGAAAATATAAAATCTGAAATGCTCCATAATCTGAAACTTTTTAGGAACTAACTTGCCACAAAGTAAAATTCTATACCAGTGTTCATGTGACAAGACAGTCAAAATGAGGATGCCTTAAAAATATATAAAATTACCTTTGGGTTGGGGGTGTAAGATGTACATGAAACAAATGAATTTTGCATTTGGACTTGGGTCCCATCCTGAAGATACCACTATGTTTATGCAAATATTATTTGATAGGCATTAATTATCAAGGTATTTGGACATACATGGAAGGATAATGACATTTTATCATCCACACTAAGAAGAAAGCATTTTTGTTACTTTTGAACAAGATATCTTGTGCACATAAGATTACTTAATCCATGTTTATGACAAGAAAATGGTCTGAGTAGATGTTTGATACCCAGTAAAAACATACAAATTTGATTTAGTAGGAAAGAGAACAAATGTAAACTTACTGAGTGTGAAGATGGTAGGTTTGCTTGACATTTCAGTAGTTCCACCCAAGGAGAATGACTTCGATAGGAATACCAAGCTTTAGAAACTCCAATGTGCCCCTACCTCTGCCACTCCTGAGTGATTTCAGGGGAGTGTCCATGCTATCAAAAGGTATCTTTTGTATGCTTTATGAAATGCTTAACTCTTCAGTCAAACTAGCAGTAGAATGCTGCATATATTGTAATAAAAGTTCTTTGCAAAAACATTTAGAACATAATGGAGTAAGAAAAGAAATATTCTACAGGTTGGTATTTTTTCTTACAAAGGCACCAATATCTCAGTTTCCTTATACAGCGCTACTGTTTCATTTACATATGCATTACTTTCTTCAACTTCTAAAAATTAATATTTATTATTCTTTTGATGCTTCATATGTTAATGTCACTTAATAAGTCTCTTTGTTTAAGCTGGAAAGAAATAAAATAGTGATCTGCAACTGAAAAGCTCTGCAATTATTGAATGTGGGTTCTATATCCCTTATCCAAAATGGTTAGGAACACAAGTGTTTCACAAGTCAGTTTTTGTGATTTTGTTTGTGTTTTTTTTTCTTTAGATTTTGGAATGATATTTGCAAATACATAATGAGATCTTGGGGATAGGGCTCAAGTCTCCACACAAAATTTGTTTCATATACATATTATACCCTTAGTCTTAGGTGATTTTGTACAATGCTTTTAGTGTACCTACATTTTGACTGTGACCAATCACATGAGGTCAGATGTGGAATTTTCCCTTGTGGTAAAATGTTTCATATTTTGAAGAATTTCAGATTTTGCATTTTCCAATCAGGGATGCTTTTTCTGTGTCTGGTCCAGTTGATTGGAAGTGAGGAGTATAAAAATTACAATATTATGTAGATATGGTATTATGGTTTGGCTATGAAGTATTCCCTAAAAGTTCATGTGGGAGAGAATGCAAGAAAGTTTAGAGGTGAATTGTTAGGGTTATGAGAATTTTAACCTAACTAATGCATTAATTCATTGATATAGATTAACAGGACAGTGACTGTAAGTAGGTGAAAAGTAGCTGGAGGAGGTGTGTCACTGGGGGCATGCCATTGGAGTTTATATTTTGTCCCTGGTGAGTGGAGATCTCTCTGCTTCCTGATTGCCATGTCCTGAGATAATTTTCTCCTCCACACACTTCTGCCATGATGTTCTTCTGCCTCAGCTCAGGCTCAGAGCCATGGTCTCACCCATCTATGAACTGAGACCTCTGAAACAGTAAGCCCCCAATAAACTTTTCCTTCTCTACATTACTTTTGTTAGTGATTTTGGTTACAGCAATAAAAAGGCTGACTAAAACATAAGGATACCAGTAGGAAACAGTTACCTAGAATGAGATGCCAAAGATTGTGTGAATTGTGCCTTCCTACACAATTAGGATAGGCTCACCTATGTAGGGTGAAGTGGACATTTTTCCCAGACTTATAGAGTTAATAAATTACATGTAGAAAGGTCTAATTTCCATTTCTTTGTTTGAATCATTGTCAGGGAATGATCAAGTTTCTTTGCCTTAAAGTAATTTTTAATCTTGGGTGTCATGTTTATCAAGACAAAGAGACAAGAAAACCAGGACCAGAGTATATACTTGTCACTTTAGTGAAATTTCTTCCCTAAAATTTAAGATCTAATGCAAAAAGTGAGCCACTTCCAAGTAAATTCCTGATGATCTGGGAGATTCAAATGCTTCATAGACCCTCACACTTTCAAACACAGTGGATTTCCATGTCAGGGTACATCCTCTCCCTTCTCATTTGCCTTAGTTAGAGATCCCACCCTGAACTCACCCAAAGTATATATGGAGCAGACATGTTAGTGTTTTTTAAGTGCCATTGTAAAATGCTTAAAGCTACCAGACCTCAATCTATATCATATTACAATACATCTCCAGGATCCAATTTCAAGGTCAAATTGAAAAGAGAAGGCACATACATTAAACTAATTATCTTTTTTTTGCTAATAGATACTACAAAAAGAACAAGGAAAATAAGTGAAAATGAGTTCTGATAGTTTAAAATTGGAGAAGAAAGATTTTTTATTTGGAACAGAATAATTAAAAACACATTATTAATCTTCTCATTACATATAAAAGAAGTGTGAAAAATACAAATTGACATTCATAATAAAAATATCTGCTATTAATAGAACACATTTTTATCCTAAAAGGTGTTCTATCAAAAAAAGAAGAACCTACTAGCAGTTACTCAAAATGCTAAATATATAGTTATTATATTATCTAGCGATTCCATTCCTGGATATGTCCTAGGTATTTCCAGAAATTGAGAAAACATTCTTCATAAAATCTTGCATACAGATATTCATAACAACATTAGTTATAATATATAAGAAGTGGAAAAACCCATTTGTTGACCAATATGAAGACATAAACCAAGTATGGGTGTGTCTACACAAGGGACTATTATTTAATAATAACAATGCAGTGATGATATTTTTAGTATGGAAACATACATGTTTGAACCTTGAAATCCATTCAAAAATACCAGATAATATTTTGTGTATATGAAATGTCCAGAATAGACAGATCTATATAGATAGAGAGCAGAATAGCGGTTGCCTAGACTTGTCGAGGTGTGATAGGAATGTAAATGGGAAGTAACTGATAATAGACATTGGAATTTTTCTTGGAATGACGAAAATGTTCCAGAATTAGATGGACATGATAGTTGCCCAGCTCTGTAAAAATCATAAGAAGCATTAAATTATATATTTGAAATTGGCCAGGTGAATGGTATGTGTGATTTTTATTCCCATAAAGATGTTATAAATGAAATATGGTGGGCTGTTCCTCTGGCTTCCATGGCTTCATATGAATAGTCAGATTTCACTCAATATTTCTCCTGTAAATAACTATTTTTCTCAGTTACATTTAAGGGTAGTGTTTATGTGTTAAATTTCATAAGTTTAGTTAGGATGTGATTTGGCATGAATTTCTTTGGTGTTTGGATAGATTAGGACTGGTATTACCAAAGAGGTTTTGCCATTTGTAGCCTGTGCTTTCCGGGTCCTTTGACTTTTCCAGGAACTTTTTGCCTTTGCCTAATGGAAGTTCTGAGTTGCAGGTTCTGTGGTGCCCTGTCCAGTATATGCTGGAGGCAACAAGGAATCTCAGGGAAGCCACCAGTTTTCTCCCTCCATCCTAAAGGTCACCAGGTACCTCCCTAGCTTTATAAATGTGAGAAGGAATGCCTAGACGGAATGGACAAGCCTGTTCTGGTGTGAAATGCAAGTTTTCATTTATTTTTTAAAGATCTTTCCATCATTCTTGCTATCATATTACACCTACTATTTTCCAGGCATCTTCTACTATCATATCTGTCCCAAACAACGCAGGAGCTTGTTACAGATTCCCTTATATCTAAACTTCACACAGGACTGTTCCCATGCAGAGTCTTTAAGTGACTTGTTCCAAATTACTTAACCCAGTGAGTGGTTGACTTTAGAAGAGAGTTTATGACCACACTGAAGGTAATGGACACATCAATTTGCTGTATTTTGAGTCATGACTTGATGTAAAAATAGTGCGGAAGTCTTTCAAAGTGTTTGTGTCCTCCCAAAACACAACTCATTGTGAAAATACATCGTAGTGTGCTAAAATCAAACTATGAACACTATAGGCAAAAATCAGTTACAAGATCAGTGTTATTTTGTAGTAAACATATATCAACCATTTCAAATTACAGAACTGATCACAAATTCACTATTTTCTTTAAATTGTGCTAAAAATGTTTCATATTAAAGCTACTATTTGTTAAAGAATAATTGAAGTTAATAACAATTTTATAATAAATATTTGGGTGAATTTATACTAGAATATAAAGAATGAAAACCAGGCTTATTTTATACTGAGTTATCAGACTTTTATTCTTCTCTGATTCCATGTTCACCAAGCATCTCCTGAATGTATTTGTCTCCTAAGAGTATTTATTTACCGGGAATTCGAGTGTACTTGAAATATAGTTATTGTTGCTTCTCCTCCTCCTCCTCCTCCTCCTCCTCCTCCTCCTCCTCCTCTTCCTCCTCCTCCTCCTCTTCTTCCTCCTCCTCCTCTTCCTTCTTTCTTCCCATATTCTAATTTTTAAATTATATTCCAGTTCAGATGAGATTTCTTATGAATTTTGTCATAAAGTGATAATTATATAAAGAGCAACCAATTTGGAGAAATTGATAATTTAAAGTTTCTTAAAGTCTAAAATTGAGAACCAGAAACTATAGCACGCCAGTTTCACCAGCATGATGCTACTCTAAGCAGTTAGGTTCAGGGCCAGATGAATGTCTTATTGAACAGCATTCTCTTATATTTCTCATCAGCTGCAACGTTGCTGTCCTAATGTGGAGCATGCATAAAACCTATCTAAAAAACAGCAGTTTGAACAAACAGCATGGTTAGATTTGGAACATGTATCTTCAGTTTAAGTCCAATGATCATTCTGTAAGACCAAGCCTCTCCAATCTTCCAAATTAAAATTGTATGTTTAAACTAAAATTCACAGTGGAATTCCACCAAGTGAACTAACAACAATTTTTTTCTAAATTATTTCAAAATAATGAAGAGAAGGGAATCCTTTGAAACTCATTATATAAAACCAGCATTACCATAAAAGTAAACCAGAAAAGGATACACAAGTGTGTGTGCACACACGCGCGCACACACACACACACACACACACACCCCACAAAAGGAATTTACAGGATATTATCTATATATAATGGGAACAAAAGAAAAAAAAAAAAAACTACAACAAAATGCTAGTAAATTAAATACAAAAGGACCTTAAAAAGATTTTTCACCAAGATCAAGTGAGATCCCTCCCAGGGATGTAAGAATTGTTCAGCACATGTTTTGGTAAGCTTTTTTATCACTGTAACAAAAAGCCCTGACAAGAACAATTTTAAAGGAGAAAAAGTTTACTTGGCACTCATGGTTATAGAGATCTCAGTTTGTAGATCTCAGCCCCCAACTTCATTCTCAGCGCCTGAGGTAAGGCAATATCACTACCATGGAAGAAGAGTGGGGTGGAGAAAAGCAGTTCAGAACATTGCACCAGAAAACAGAGAGAGAAAAAAAATTCCACCCTAGGAACAAAATATTATACCTATAGTCATGTCAGCAGTGACCTACCTCCTCCAGCCATACCCTACCTGTCCACAGTTACCACCCAATTAATCCCTACCTAGGGATTGATGTGCTGATAAGGTCAAGCCTCTCATAACCCAATAATCTCACCTCTAAACTCCCTAGGATTATCTTACACATGAGCTTTCAGGGGACACTTCTTATCTAATCCATAACAATGCACATCAATAGATATGATATACAGCATGGAAATAATGAATGACAAAAAAGCGCATGATCATCTAGAAGCAGAAAAGACATTTGTTAAAGTTAAACATCACTTTATGATGAAAACTTGAAACAAATTAGGAATGGAAAGAACATATGTCGATTACTAAAGACCATGTATAACAAACCCACAGCTAATGGGGAATACTTAATGGGAAAAGCGGAAGGCTTCCTCTCTAAGACTGGAAACAAGACAAGGGTATCCATTTCCATCTTTTATGCAACATAGTTCTGAAGACCTAGCCAGGGCAATTTTATAGTAGAAAGAAGTAAAGAGCACAGTAATTGGAAAGGAGGAAGTCAAATGGTCACTTTTTGAAAATGACATAACTTTATATAGAGAAAACTCTATATAAAGACTCAAAGACTCTATATAAAGACTCAAAGACTCTATCAAAAAAACTATAAGAAATAACAAATTCAGCAAAGTTGTAGGATACAAAATGAATATACCAAAGTAGTAGCATTATTATAGAGTAATAGCAAATTATGTGAAAAATAAGAAAGCAATCAAACAGCATCTACAAAAAATAAAATACCTAGATATAAATTTAATCAAATGGTAGAAGAACTGTACCACAGAAGTTACAGAACATTGATGAAACAAATTGAAGAGGATGCAAAGAAATGGAAAAAAGATACTGTGTTCATGGATTAGAAGAACAATATTGTTAAGATGTCCATATCACCCAAAGCAATCTACACACCCAGTGCCATCCCCACCAAAAATACGAATGACATTTCTTACAGAACTAGAAGTCACCTTAAGGTTCAAATGGAACTACAAAAAAAAAAAAAAACCAAAATTGTAAGTATCCAAAGAAATCATGAGGAAAAAGAGCAAAGTGAGGTTCATTATACTGCTTGACTTCAGAACATGAAACATATTACAAAGCTATAGTAATCAAAACAGCATGGTCCTGGCATAAAATTAGACTGAGATCAATGGAACAAAATCAAGAGCCTTGAAGGATTCTGTCTACCCACAACCAACTCTAATGGGTGTGGTGATACCTCATTGTCATTTTGATTTTTATTTCCTTCAAGTGGTGTTGAGCATTTTTTATGTGTCTTGTAGTCATTTGTAGATATACCTTGGAAGAATATCTGTTTAGATTTATTGCCTATTTTAATCAGATATTTGTTATTTTGCTATTGAACTGTGTGAATTCCTTATATTTTCTGGTCATGAACCCATTGTCAGATGTAGTTTGCAAATATTTCTCCCATTCTGTAGGGAGTCTTGCTCTGATAGCCATTTCCTTTGCTCTGCAGAAGCTGACTGTATTTGTTTTGGTTTCTTGTGCTTTGGGGTCTCCTGCAAAAGCCCATTGCCATTCCAGTGTCCTGTATTATTACCCTTTGCTTTTTTCTAGTTCTTTCATAGTTTCAGGTCACACCTTTAGGATTTAATTCATTTTAAATTGATTTTTATATCTGGTGAGAGATGGAGATCTAGTTTTATTCTATGTCTAGCATGTGGACATTAAATTTTCCCATAACCACTATTGAAAGGATTGTTCTTTCTTCAATGTGTTTTTCTCACATTCTGAATGCTGAATGAAGACAATGAGGAACATATGCACAGTGGAATAATATGCAGTCATAAAAAAGCATAACATTCTGTCATTTGCAATAATAGAGATGGAACTTGAGGTTACTATGTTATGTGAAAAACTCCAGGTACAGAAAGACAAGTACCATATGATCTCACTTAAATGTGGAATTTTAAAACATTCAATTCTTAGAAGTTGAAAATAAAATGGTGGTTTCCAGAATCTGAAGAGGATAAGGCAAAGGGAGGTTTTGGAGGAGGTCAATTAAGGGAAACTAACTTATAGATAGTTAATAGATATAAGTTCTGATTTTTGATTGCACAGTAAGGTTAATAGATAATGATAGCACATTGCTTATTTAGAAGAAAAGACAAAAGATAGGATTTTTTAATGTTTTCACCATAGAGAAATGATAAATGTTTAAAAACATAGGTTTACCCTACTGGGTGTACTGTTTTTGTTGTTGCTGTTGTTGTTTGTTTGTTTGTTTTGTTTTTCTTTTTAACTAGGGATTGAATCCAGGGGATCTTTACCACTGAACCATATCGCCAGTCCTTTTATTTTTTTATTTTGTTAGAGTCTGGCTAAGTTGCTGAGGCCTGACCTCCAACTTTTGATCCTTCTTCCTCAGCTTCCTGAGTTGCTAGAATTATAAGCCTGCATCCCCACAATGGGTATAGGTTATCCTCATTTGAACATGTTAAATTGCATAAACATATTAAAATATCATGTTGGTATCCCATAAATATGTATCATTTTTGTGTACCAATTGGAAGTAAAAATAAAATATAATAAAATTCAGTTGTATATATTTATGATATCTTTTTCTGATCAGTATAGTTGATTTCCAAC
>JAJEJO010005430.1:241256-260206 GCA_020662805.1 Glaucomys volans | reverse complement strand
TATATATTTATGATATCTTTTTCTGATCAGTATAGTTGATTTCCAACTAACCAGTATAATTGATTTCTAGCTAAATTTTAAATGATTTGCTCTGGCAATTCTATTAGAGACTGTAGAGTATTATTGAGGGCTTCTATGGTACTTTTGTCGCCTTCGTTGTCAAGTTCTAATGTGTGCATGCACTTCCTCTTTTATGACATCATATGGTTGAACACTATAGTTCTAGCTTCGTCTACAATATAAGACATTTTCTTTACTCTGGGGTTAGCAGGAAATAAGAAACAGAATAGTGGAGGCAGTTTTCTAGGGAAATTCTCAAATATTCTCCATGCCAGTATATAAAACAAACTGTTTCCATCAAGAATCTTAGTCACATTGAGTACTTAATATATTTTACCTAAAATTGAAATGTTATTTTCATGCTTTTATTAAAAATTTCCTCTGGAGATGGTACACATTGTCCCTTGAATGTCTATCTGCTTTCCTAAGTAAATATGTCCACATCTTTAAAAAAAATAAAATAAACAAATAAATCAATGAACAATTCCACAATGTTCAGCTCTTGCGATTATTGAATTGGCCAAATGTGGCAACATGAGTTAGGACCAGAGCAGTAACAGCAGAAGTAATAGGAGTGCATTTGCATAATCTGTGTTTGATTAGAAATTATCATGTAAACATTATGTTCATTGTTTACTAATACAAAGTGTAAGGAGACTAAATATATTTATTAGCCTTTTACCAGACAGACCCCCTGGTCTGTAAGTGTCATCTCATCTCTCTTTTAGAAGCTTCCTATGTGATGACCTCTATCAAATGATAAAATTCTGACCCATGGAATGAATAACTATCCATGGTTGCCAAAGGTGGATTGAATTAAGACTCAAGAGTGATATTCCTAGCCATTTGCCATTGACATAAATATATGAAATAAAAAAATTTAAAAATGAATGACTGAAATAATTGACAAGAACCAAAATTAAGTTAAAGTTTTGATTTCAAGGGCTCCACCTTACCACACTGTTGGTAAATATCCGATGTTACAATGAGAAGAGTGGCACACTTGAAACTTACTAGGTAGATTTCTTTTTTTGGTCTGGAATAAAATGACTAGAGTTCATTTTATAGGCTGAGTTCAATTTTCTAGATAAAATGCTTCATGTTTTTTATTAACACAGGAATAAAGATGAGAAGGAATTGACATTTGCATCCAAAATTCTGTTACTTTAATTTGAAAGAGTAGGTATGTAAGTCCCTCAGACCAACTTTGTCTTGGCAAATGCATGTAATTTCAACCTTGAGGAGGTAAAAGAGAAATGGGTTTTTGCAGCCCTTTTCATTATAATTGAAAATATCAAAAGTTAAAGGGATTAACATTAATTCAGTATCTACTGTATCTCAGGTGTCTTTGCCCATATTTTCTTAAATGAATCTCAGCAGGAAGAAAGGTCAGGGAAAAGGTAAATAAGAGGGCAATTGCATAGAGCATAGTGTTCTGATTCTTAGAGAAGATGGCCTCATAATACATTATTTGAACTGAATTATTGCACATTGTATTCAAATAGAAGCCATGAAAGAAAATAAATTTATTTTTTGTATTATCATCCTTCATCATTTATGTAGAAAACAAATTTAATGGATATTGTGACACATTAACAAATCTTTCTTGTTTGTCTCTCACCTTGCCTGTTTCTCCCTTAATCTATCTATCTAAATATACACACAGACATAATTAGTTGAGACTAAGTAAGCTGTCACCAATTCCCAGAAAAGTATCATTATCATATGTTTGCAAGCAAGCATTATTTCTTTCTGACATTAAGTGGAAAATTTTCTTCTAAAATTATGCTTTGTTTAAGAACAAGTAGCTAAAGGAAAGAAAGACTGTAACTCTAGAACAAAGGAAGACATTGATTTCTAAATGTAGCATATTTTAACCTCCTTCTCATTTCTTCTGTTGTAACATTGTTTCATGCAGTACAAATTAAATCATGTTTGCTTTGAGATATATGCCTCGCCTCCTTTGATAGAGTATCTTTCTTTTTCTTTCATCAGGAGAAAATTAGGTAAATGACCTTTCAAAGTTTTTGTACAAATCCTGCATACTATAAGGCAAAGGAGACATATAGGTAATTTTGTGCTGGTTTTCCTATTAACTCATAATATCCAAGGAAAGTCAAACCAATTTCATATTAGAAAACAAATAACACTCACACAGTTTTCATTGATATAGACACATGACAGAATTCTAAAATATAATATTAATCTTTGTCATCCAACTCATGTCATTTTTGGTATCACAAAGCAATATTTTATGGAGTATTTATTGCAGAATTTTTCCCATTTCCTTGAGGTATATCCCCATATAAATTTTATAACACAAACGGCTGTTTTCCCAGATAAAGTGTAATGGGATTTTGAAATGCTGTCTGTATCAAGATTTACACATAAGACAATGGGCTCATAAGATAGGTAGAAAGATGATGACTGGATGGATGGATGGATGAGAGATATACATCTTCACTATAATACTAAATGGAGTAAATTACTCCATTAGGCTATTGTAGTTATTAAGTGGAAATTTCATCAACAAAAGAAAATAGATTGTAGATTATGAAGTATTTTAATAGACTATTATATAAGTTGAAACATTTATAACTGATCATAAATATGTTTAAGGCTTATTTCAGATGTTTTTAGAAATAAAATAAAATTGGATGGCATTTGAATAACATACTAATACATGAAATTCACTTTTCTTAAGTCCATCAACTTGAAGAATGAACATAAGACAAAGGCTTCAACATTACCTATCTACCTGTTCACTCCCATTCCTACCATTACCCAGTGCTGACTTTCATTTGCATGTGACCTTAGAGGCTCCCAATCCTCCACATCACCATACTCCCAGGCATGTCTAGGAGTTCAGATTTGTTGTAAGGGTTACTATTTCAGATCCCTTCTATAGCTGAGGATCTTGAAGCCTCCAATAGCTGCCTCACAAGGATACACCAGTGCCCACTGTTCAAAGGTGAGATGCCGGTCAGTCTGGAAATCCCAGCATCTCATTACCTTCACCTCTATGGATAGTGACATGAAGGTCTTAGATTGTGACATGTTAATTCTGGTATGAGTCTGAAGTTGGAAAATCTACCTTTCTCTCAACTGTAATCATAGTGTCTCTTCTGTTGTTTAATGCACAATATGTCTGATAGTTAAATTTTTATTTCTTTTATCTTAAGATATGATTAATATTTTTTATGTTTATTTTCAAAGTCAGAAAATAAGTCCAAATAAGAGACAGTATGATGTGCTTAAAGATATACTATTGAATTAATTTATATATGTAACACTTCCTTCAGGACAGTTTCTTATCTGGGAGTCTGCTTTGTCCTCAAGCAAAATGATTCTGCCCACAGGCTTTCAGGAATCTTCTTAGCTAAACCAACTCAAAACACATGAAAGATCTTACAGTCATTTATTTCTCTAGAGTTGTTCCTTTGACTTCAGTTTAAAAGATGTTAATAGAGGAAAGAAGCTATGTAATCTTCTCCATCTCAGAATTGGTGATTCTTTTTATTCCTCCCTTTTGGGGTGCTGGGGATTGAACTGAGGCCTTGTGCTTGCAAGGCAAGCACTCTACCAACTGAGCTATATCCCCAGCCCCAGGATTGGTGATTTTTAATCTAGCTGTACATTCATCTTTCAGTGCTAAATTCAATCTCAGGTCCCCCCATATGTTAGGGAGCTACATTCCCAGCCTTCCAGCAGAACTTCTTAATTTTGATGTGTAAAGTTTTCTTGATACTCAGCCTAGGTGTCCATCAACAGATAAATGGATAAAGAAAATGTGGTACATATACACAATGGAGTTTTATTCAGTCATAAAGAAAAATGAAATTATGGCATTTGGAGGAAGATTAATGGACCATCATGTTAGGTGAAATAAGTCAAACTCAGAAGGTTAAGGGTCATTTGTTGTCTCTTTTATGCAGAAGCTAGAGAGGATAAAGGAAAACAAAGGTGGGGGCAAATCTCCTAAAAATCAAAGTGAGATCAGTAGAGAAAAGGGACTGGGTGTCAAATTTCAGTCATTCCATTTAATAATAAACCTCAATTCCATTGAACCAATCATGTCCCATCATTCTATATAGAATGAAAAATTTGGAACTATAATAATGGGTTATAGCAAACCCTAAATTTTGCCTAAACGCTAGCAGTAAGTATACTTCCACAAATTTGTGTCTCAATTCATCTTTAGATCAATAGTCAACTTGATCAACTGCATCATTTTAACAATATAAGGGAATGTTTACATATTGACTAGGTTAAAATTGTGTATTTTTATTTATTCTTCATTCTCTAGTTGATTGTAAATTTTCTTTATAAGACTTAAACTTTGATTATGCTAGACTCAAGGATAGTCATCATTTTTAGATCACTACATAATTCCATTCTTTTCCACATGATAGAAGAACCTAAGAGTTAATATGTATTGCGCTAAACTGGTTTTGTATGCTCAGATCATACTGGAAGAATCTTCACTACTATGTTTTGAATCATTAAGATATTGGCTTTGAAAGTCTATCAGGCACAGTAAGGGTTTATGGGTTTGTTTCAAAGACTCCCTCGATGTTGTGTCATGCCATAAAATAAGAAAATCAAACCTGACCTGGTCCTGACTAAATTAGCTCTCCCTATTGGAAATCACAGGATGGTTATAAAGAGTCTCTTAATTCCTCTAGGTGTTATTATTTGGCCTATTCACAGCATGTATTTTCTGTATCAAGTTATTAAAAAAAACAGGCAGTGTAACTATTTAGGATCATGCTGGTTTTCAGGGCCATCTGAGTGGCATTTTAGAAGAGATGTAATGACTCTCAGCAAGAAGAAATGTTTTATAATTTTGATCTTTGCCACAACAATGGGAAAGAGAAAAGATAGTGTTTGCTTCCTGAAATGCTCCTCCTGTTGCATTTTTCAGCCCAGTCTTTCTGTGCCCTACAGAATGATGACATGTGAGACCTACTGGGCAAGAGACAGATTTAAGTATGCATATTCTGCTTGATCCATAGAGAGTGAAAACTCATATCCCCTATATCTGACAAAGAATTAGTGTTACGCTACTGAAATAATCACTTTTAACATTTCCTGATGCTTCCTTCCAGAAATTTTCTAGAACTAAAGGATTATATATGATATCACTTATGCTCATTTACCTATTTGCATGAATTTATGCAATATTTTAATTAACCTTCTGAAATCCATTACTTCATGTGAGAGAAAAAAATCAACTACAGTTAGACTATAGATCTAAATGTCAAAGACATACCAATTAAGCTTCTCACATAAGAGCTATGTTAGAATCCTCCAGATAAAGAACTAATATGAAATATATAAAGACATTTATTGAATGGAAATTGTTCATGTGATTTGGGGTGGTGGTAAGTTCAAAGTGCAACAGAGCTGATGTCTCACATAGACTTCTAAATGAAGAAGCTGCAGTGGAAAGGAAGATCTGCTGACTTGAAGACCAGCAGGGAGGAGGATTCTCTCTGACTTGAGAGATCAGCCATTTGTTTCTTGCTGGCTGCCAACTGATTAGTTGCATCCCACCCACATTACAGGGGTACTATTAGTCTACCTACTAAAATGTTAATCTCATTCAAAAGCAAGTTGACCCATTAACTGACCATCCCGAATAATATGTATGTAAATGTGGGTTCAAGAAATATTTACTAACAAATTAAATAGGTTACAACCATAACAAAATGAATGATAAAATACCACATTAAAATCAGTTAATAAATTCTGTTATTCAATAGATACTATTTAGAAAAACATTTTTATGATGAAATATGCTATAGTCATAAAAATATATTATTTATTGTTAGAAGTAACAACATGGATGAATCTCACAAACAAAATGTTGACTAAAGGAAGCCAAAGGCAAAATTGTGAGTGTTCTACAAATATGTTAACTCTAGGACATTAGAACTCCAGTCTTTAGATTTAGACATTAGAATAACCCTTGCCTTTGGGGAGAGCAAGGATGAAGACTTGGGGTTGTTTAAATGCTTAAATTCACTTTGTGATAACTCATCAATATTGAAATTCTTATTTACATAGTTTTCTTTATGTATGATAGCCATGGATAGGGAATAAACCAGCTACCAATTCCTTTCATTTTAGATAAGCAATTTAATTGCCAGTCTAATTGAAAGGACAAAAAGTAAAAATTTCACTATGTCTAGTAGTTATTAGAGCATTCATAAGAGGAGTTAAGACGAGAAGATACCACAAACTCAAAAGGAAAATATAATTAATATGTATTATAAACTCAATTATAATGCAAAGAAATGTGACATGAATTAGGATAAACATATCTATTATATCTAACAATGCATGATTTTAGATTAGGAAAAAATACCTCTCAATTTGTTTAAAAAATATATAAGAAAACCAAGTGTCTATATACACTGACTCAAAAATTTAAATTGAATGAAAAATAGTTACATTAGATACATATAAAGAAATGGCAGAGTATTGACTATCAAAATTAAGACAATTTCATTTTATACAACAAAAACTGAACTGAGGCTTTAGATTAATAATGGGTAGGTTGTGTAGCAAATGCGTGATTATAAATTTTAGTGTATCATATAATCTTGTAACAAAACATATCAAAGAAACTTTAGACATAAAAGAAGAAAAAATAAAATAATTATATATGGTTTTATTTCTCTAGGTCCCACAGTATAACCAGGAGTCTTGGTGTAATCTGACAAAATATGTTCCTTGATTTTTATAGTGTGGTAAAAATGCTTGAATTCGAATGCCTTGAGGTGGACATATGGTTGTTCTAAGCTTTTTCAAGTTCTGTACCATTCCCCATTATACTACATCTGTTCATCTTCTAATAAAATTCACTCAAATCCACAAGCAATGGAAATTTATTAGAGCAACTAAATCATTATAGAGTATTTAAAAAAAGAAAGTAAATGTCCACTTTGTTTTCACTCATCGTGGTGGTTAATTTTATGTGTTAATGTTACTGGGCCATGAGTTACCCAGATATTTGATTGAACATTGTTAGCTTTTCATCCCTGTGACAAAATACCTGAAATAATCACCTTATCAGCAGAAAAGAATAGTTTGACATATGGTTTGGAGATTTCAGTATGGTCACCAGTCCATTTCTTTGGGTCTGTCCCAGCACAGAACATCATGCCAGGAAGTGCATGGTAGAGGAGCTACTCACCTTCATGGAAGCAAAGTGAGAGGAGGCCATGATCCCAATATTCTCCCCCTGAGTACACCCTTGACATCCTATCTTCTTCCCACGAGGTCTCACATCCCAACGTTTCCATCATCTCCCAATAGTGCTGCAGGGTGGTGGCCAAGCCTTTCACCCATGTGTCTTTGGAGGACATTTCAGATCCAAATTATGACAAACATTATTTTGAGTGTGTGTGTGGTGGTGTTTCTGAATATGACTAATATAAACAGTAGACAGAATAAAGCAGATTGTTCTACCCAACATGAGCAAATTCATCCAATCAGTTGAAGTTCTATCAAAAGAATCTGACTTTCCACAGTAAGAGAATCCTTTCAGTTTAAGAGCCTTTGAACTGAAACTGACTTATTTTGGTTCTCAATCCCACAGGCCTTCAAACTAGACCTAACTCAAAATATCTAATAACCACAAAGTAAAAATACTCCATATCAAATGTATGTAACATTCATTATCAGTATATCAGCTTCCATTTCTGTAACAAGCCTTCCTACACATAAACTTTGTGTTATTAAACTTATTTTCTACAACTGTAAATTTTTATTTCATTTCCCTCAGAAATTTTCATACATTTTTGTAAAGAAGACTTCTCTCAGGCATTGTCTTCTCTTACCATTTGCCTGTTTTGCTATTGCTTGTCTTTATCAGTCGAAATCAGTTATATAATCTTGATTTTAATTAATGTGGAATTTTTTTGCAGGGGAGTACCAAGGGCACTCGACCACAGAGCCACATCCTCATCCCTATTTTGTATTTTATTTAGAAACAGGGTTCTGCCTCAGCTTCCCAAGCCACTGGGATTAGAGGCATGCACCACTGTGCCTGACTAATTAATGTGGAATACTTGGCCATTAGAAAAGTGGTGATGCATTGCTTTTGACTTTTTTAGTATTATTTTAATTTAAGAGCTATTAAAATTTAATTTTACTGTGGTATAAATTTTTAATCACATGTATTATAGTTCTTGCATATCTTAAATAGTAGATACATTCATACCTTAGACTAATAAAGACCTTGCAAGGTATTTTCTTCTGAAGTTCAAAGGTTTAACTGTTTATTTGTGCATTTAAATTTTTAACATGTGTAATTTATTTTAGTTATGATATAGTGTATCCATGTTTTGCTTTTTCATATGAATTAGTCAGTTGTCACCACACAATTGATTGATTCTTCCTCCACTGTTCTGAATGTATGTGAATCATAGAACAATAATCATATAACATATAAAACCATCATAAACTTGGATCTGTTTCTGGATTACCACAGTTTTACAACAAATTATCTCTGCTAGAGCGATATTCATACTGGATCTATTTCTTCAGAATCATTTGGGATATTTTTGACCATTGATGTTTGTAAAAAAATACTTCACAACTGCTATCTAAATTTTATTTCAAGATACTTACTAACATGCCGGGCACTGTGGGGCATGCCTGTAATCCCAGCAGCTTGGGAGGCTGAGGTAGGAGGATCACAAGTTCAAAGCCAGCCTCAGCAAAAAGCGAGGTATTAAGCAATTCAGTGAGATCCTGTCTCTAAACAAAATACAAAAATAGGCCTGGGTTTGTGGCTCAGTGGTCGAGTGCCCCTGAGTCCAATATCCCTGGTACTAAAAAGAGAGAGAGAGAGAGAAAAAAAAAAAATATATATATATATATATGTGTGTGTGTGTGTATATATATATATATATATATTTGCTAACATTACTTTTGGTAAGATTAAAATTTGTAAATTTGCAGGAGAATATGGATATGTGTTATATTGAGTTTTCTATGTATGAATATGGCATATGTCTCAATTAAAGGTTTCTTTTGTGTATTTATTTTATGCACTTATTTCAACAAATACATAAAAGACAAATTGTCTACATAGAGCAATTGTAAATATTTTGTTGCACTTTTTCCATTGATTTATACTCAAATATATCATAAATTTTAACATTTTCATGTTTATTATTTTTTCACTTATTGAGTATCATATTCAGAAATGCAACTGAGTTTTATAAATTTATATTTAGTCACCTTGATAAAATATGGTATCTATGAAAATTGATCCTATGAAATTTTACATGTATCTTTCAATTGTCTGTTAATAAACATCATTTTTTTCTTGTCATTTTGAATCATTATATCCTTGTTCTGTTTTTAATATTCCCTGCTGGTATGAACTGCCATACAATATTGATGAGAAGAGACAATACATACTTATGTGATTTCACAGAAAATGTTATGGTCTCTTTCATAAATAAGCACAGCTTCCTCTGGTCTTTCTAAAATGAGGAATGTTATTGCTTTATGCACTGATATCATCAATCTGTATTCCTTATGAAATAAGCAATGCAATGAATTATTCACAGATTTTTTTAAAAAGTATCATCTAATTCTAATTGATGTGATTCCAATTGCTCATGATCTGTTTCAATATGAAAATACTGTGTCAATTTTTAAATGATTTTCTTCAAAATAATGCTGTAAAAATGTATGTGAATTTGGCTCTTATTAGTAGATTATGAATTCTTATTTATTTTTGATATTCTCAAATATATCTTACCTTCAAATAAGTGAATTAGGGAACAATCACTGTATTTACATCCAAAAATGTATCCTTTATTTTTGTTAGAAATTACTTTTAAAATTGTGTGCCTTGTGCTTTTGAGTGCTCAGATTTTTTTAAAAAAATTGTTTCAATATTTTTTAGAGCTTTTAAAATTGTTCTTTCCTTCTGTTTCTGTAGTAGTAAGCTCCTGTTGAGGAGACATTTCCCAATTGCTTTTTCTAAAATTAAAGGTGATTGCATAACGTTTTTTTCTAATAATCTCCTGCATTTTAAACATTGCTTAGGGTATAATTTCGCTAGCTTGGGAAATTATCCAATTGGCTTTCCATTTCTATTGCTACATCTAACCAGATATTTTTCTACTGAATCTTTCTTTTCAAACCCATTTCTGAGTATAATTTCATTCAGGATAATTTGATTGCATTAATATTTACTCTTCTCTATATTATATCATTTTTTGTGGGTTTCCACTGATGATTATTCTAACTTATTAACTCAAGTATTTATTAATTTTCATCTTTCTGACAATACAAGCATTGAATGATTTAGCTTCTTTTGAATATTTTTACTGCATCTCATAAGATCTAATATGAAGTATTTTCATGACTATAAAATTCTAAATAGAATATTAAGTCTCCTTTGGATATTTTAATTTACAAATGTTATTTGTCATTGACATTTTAAGTTCTAATTTGGATAGATTATAGTTGAATTCATGTTTTGCTCTTATTTATTCAATACTTTTTTTGTTGGAGAATTCATCTTACAGGTTTTTTTGACACTGGTAGAATTGGATTTAGGGCTTCGAAAATAGCCAATATTCAAAAAGTCTCTTGAAAATACTTTTAAAAATATAGTACATTTCTAAATTTGCTTTTTAAACTTTTATGTATTTCTAATATCATTGAGATATAGTTGACAAATATAAATATTTACATTTCAGGTGTATGATTTTGAGCTCTCATATACAAACACTTTGAGAACACATTGTTCTAAAATGTGCAGTGTGTTCTAATCAGGTACGTTAAGATAACAGAGATGGAAACAATCGATTCTCAGGAAGGGCCATTACTCAGTTTCCAGCAGGGGACGTGCCATGCCGTGCAGTGCCACATGGGCAAGCACCAGGATCATTCAGAAAGCACAAAGAGCATGGGGAAACAGACAAAAGTCTTTATTGTGGTTTTTATTAGAAAGGTGAAGTTAATATTGGCTACTTTACATGATTATGATAGATTCTTGACTAAACCTGGTCTCTGTGATTTCATTAGGTAAACTAGTGACTTGGGAAAATATTGACTTGATGTGCCAAAATTAAATTAAGGAAGTGATTGGGCTCTGTATTGGTTAGTTTGCATATGGAATGTGTGCTTTCAGGCAAGTTATTTATTATCTGTGGAAATCCCTGAGAGAAATTTGTGTCCTCAGAATGAGCAAGGATATGAATGTCAAAGCATCAAAAAAATCCAGAAAATAAATATTATGACAAATGTAATTATCTGCATAAATCATTTGCAATTCCTCTGCATAATGTTGTCTAATGTCCTCACTTATTTTTATTATTTATTATTAAATTATTTATTCATATCAACCATGCCCCTCAGACCTGTCAAGGTGAGTCAGGAAGTTTCTCAGAGAATGTTATGGTTGGGGACTGCCTGGGAAGACATGATAACTACATGCAGTAGAGTATCCTGGATGAGATCCTGGAAGAAATAAAATGATTGTGTTGAAATTAAGGAATTCTGAATTAAGCATGGACTTTTGATGGTATTAATGTAACAATTTGTAATGGATTGTGACCAATGTACCCTATCGGTATGGGCTATTTAAGATGGATGCAATTGGATATGAGGTGTTTGAGATTTCTGGACAGTCTTCAGCACTTTCTGGTAATCTAAAATTATTCAAAATAATAGGCTTATTAAAATTTCAATAGCAGCTGGGCTCAGTGGTGCACACCTATAATCCCAGTGGCTTAGGAGGCTCAGGCAAGAGGATCACAACTTCAAAGCCGACCTCAGCAACTTAAGTGAGGTCCTAATCAATTGAGTGAGATCTTGTCTCTAAATAAAATACAAGAAAAGGCTGTTGTTCAGTGGTTAAACATCCCTGGGTTCAATCCCTGGTACTAAAAAAAAAAATTTTTTTTCAATAGCATTTCCATAGAACAATAAACATGTAGAAATCAAAATTAAAAACAAGATGCTAATCACAGATATTTACACAACTGAAATAGACAGAAATTTAACAAATGTACAGAATCCATATGCTAAGTCCTGAATACGTGGAGAGAAACTATGTTCATTGATGGGAATATTCATCTTAGTAAAAATATCAATTCTTGCCGGGCACAGTGGCTCAAGCCTGTAATCCCCACTCTCAGGAGGATTAGACAGGAGGATCACAAGTTCAAGGCCAGCCTCAGTCACTTAGCAAGGCGCGAAACTTAGTGTGACCCTTAGTTTGACTATCTCAAAAAAAAAGGGGTTGGGGCTGGGGATATAGCTCAGTGGTAAAGCAGCTCTGGGTTAAATATTCAGAACCCCAAACAAACCAGTCAATTCTTCATTCTTTCCAAATTTCACAACGGTAATCCCAGTGTATATATCATGATATCCCTTACGTAAAATAGCATGATATGTACATATAACCTATTTAAATCCTCCAATATTCTGTAAATCACATTAAGATTACCTAGAATACAATGTAAATGCTACACAAATAGTTGTTATGCTGTATTGTTTAGGAAGCAATGGTAATGAATGAAGTCTTTGCATGCTTGCTAGAGATGCAAATTTTTTTCACATTTTAAATGTGCAGTTGATTGATATTACTGCTATAGAAACTATTGCTGCACACAAAAGTATGGATAGATATTGGGGAACTTTTTAAAAAAAAAATTTTACAGACTTCATTTTGATTCATTGTACACAAATGGGGTACAACTTTTCATTTCCATGGTTGTGCATGATGTAGATTCATACCATTCATTTAATCATACGTGTACATAGGGTAATGATGTCTGTCTCATTCCACTATTTTTCACACCCCATCCCCTCACCCTCTCATTTCCCTCTAGATTATGTGGAGGGGAACTTTTTTTTTAAGTGAATAAAACCAATTTCAAAAGATTACATACTTAACAATTCCACTTAATTAACATCACTAAAATGACAGGATTATAAACCTGAGGAAGGCATTTGTGGATTTTAGGGATTGGTGGTGTGTGAAGAGGGAGGCCGAGGCTTATGCAGGGTAGCACAAGAATGCTCGTGATGGAATTTCTCTGGCTCGACTATAGTGGTACTTCCACCAGTCTACATGGGTGATAAAATCTCAAAGAAGAAACTTCTCACACCTACACACACATGTGGACACACAAGACTGCACATAAAACTGATAATATTTGCATAAAGTCAATGGACTGTATTAATATCAATTTCCTATTTTAATATCATGTTATGTAAGTAAGGTAACCACCGCTGGGAGACACTGGGTGAAAAGCGGGTGGGCTTGTGAACATACAGTTATGCAAACAATATAAATGCATCATTAAGACCAAACCTAAAAACTTAGAATCTTGATAACTAAATTAATAATTGTTATTATCATTATTAATCACTCTGAAGCCTGAGTTCTTCATCCTTTTCTTGTCATCAAGCTGCAACATTATGATGGACAGAAGTGCGCATTATCTCAAGCCATCCTAGACTTATTATTTTTACCTCTATTTGAAGCTTAATTTCACTGAAAGACAGGCTTTGCAGTCATTCAAACAGAAGTCCATTTATAATGCGCCAAGTACTGTATCTTCCCATCCATTTTAAAGTGATTCCTTTACTTCATAACCTTGTTTCACTGATTAGGGATACGTTTCCAATATGTCCTGTTTTAGTCAGTTTTTTCGCCACTGCAGCTAAAAAACCCCTCCAGCACAATTGTAGAGGAGGAAAGGTTTATTTGAGGGCTCACAGTTTCAGAGTCTTAGCCCACAGACAGCAGCCTCCATTCTTCAGCTCAAGGTGAGGCAGAACTTCAGGCAAGAAGAGTGTGGTGGAGGGAAGTAGCTCACCTGATGATCAAGAAGCAGGGAGACAGAGACTCCATTCTCCAGATACAGAAAGTGTACCCATAGCCACTCCCCCTGTGAGCCACTTCCTCCAGCCACAGCCCACCTGCCTCCACTTACCACTCAATTAATCCCATCAGGAATTAATTCACTGATTGCATTATAGCCTTAACTTACACATGTCCCATACTACATCCTAAACCATAATGCATCCTTTCCAAATCTCCCAGATGAGATGTCTAAATAGCCCCCTTTAAGATTTGCATCCACTTATAAGACACTACCTCAAGGTGGTTGATACGTTTCTGCACAAAGTTGAAAACCACACTTCTAGCTTTGTTACTCTCTGTCTGATGAGAATGAATCCAAATTTATGTTTCCCAGACTTTATTCACGTAAGTAGTAATGTTTTGAATTAAATCAGTAAAATAAGAGTCAGGGATTCCTCAGCTCAGAATTCCTCATTAAGTACAGGGAGGCTGTTTATTTTTTATGTATTTATTTTGCAGTGGCAAATATCTCTTTTGAACTAGTTCAACTTATCTGGTTGCTAAAACAGAGTTTTGAAATCAGTTTTCTTTCAATATATGGAGTATGACTGTAACTTTGTATTTTTTCTTCAGTTAGCATTATTGTATGTCTCTTACCTTGAGATCTTTTTTCAAGTTCGTCAATGATGCTTATTGTTTTTTGAGTTAAATCTTGAATTGAGGTGTCTTGGAGACATTAAAACCAATTGAAAGGGAGAAGCAAATTACAAATTATTCCAAAAGACAATCCTTTGCTCAGAAAAGTGGATTGCTGGTAAGCAGACTGCCTTGAGATAATAGTTTCAGACCTTCTCTCTCCCCCTCCCCTCCCTTCTGTTAAGGGAGAGAGAGAGAGAGAGATAGGGAATTATTTTTTCCTCGTACTCATTTCATATTTCACACTAGGGAATTATTTTTCCTCATACTCAGTTCATATTTCAAAACCTGTGCCACCAAGCAGACATCACACATTTAAAGGACTGCCAGAGTTCCTTTGAAGGAGAGCTGGAGATAGGAAGGTGCTGTGGTTTGATCACAATGACATTTGTCCAAGTACTCCTGTCAACTAGCAGAAGCCCTCTAGCTCTTGCTGGAATGGAAGGAGCGACTGGAACACAGTCTCGGGTTTTTCATAGTGTGGGATTTTTTATGCCACATTTTATTTTTCTTTCATTTTTTCCTGGCTCACTAATTATGTCCCATATCTAATCTCTTAACTTATTTCATTTGCTCTGAAATAACAAACACTTTACATGCTATTAAAAGAAATTTTGACTCTGACGTAGGAAGCTTGGAGCTGAAACTTAAAATGCATGATTTATTACTGCACATTCTTTAACATGCTAAAGACTATTTTGACCAAAATTAGGTAATATATAATACGAACTTCTTCAAAATTAAGGGATGAGGTCATTATATCATTAAAACCACACTGTTTTGCCTTAACAAGTCCCAGAAAAATAGAATTGAAATACAACTAAGGTGTTTAATTCTCTACGTTACATGATTATGCATGATAATGCAAGTGATATAGTCTGCTTTATATCAAGGCATTTGAATAATGTACTTTTTAAACTATTATGTTTATGAATGGAAAAAAAATAGAGTGGCAGGAATTATTTACTAAACTTCATGGGAATAGCTTTGTGTGAATATATAGCTCTGTAGTGAATGCAGGAATTTTAAGAGCAAATATTATCGTTCCAAAAATATCCAAAATATCCACACACACAAAGTATATGTCTTTCTACTCAAAAAATAAAAATATGGAATGGATCAGTTTTTCTCAACAAATTTTCTTAGAATATAATATCTACATAATCCCCAAGTGTCTATTAAATAGTTCACAATTTCTTGGACAGTTTCATAAGAAAAGGCAGAGAAATTGGTTTATAAACATTCCTCAACTTGCAAGTATGTCTTTTGAATAGTTTTACCTAGAGATTGGATATCATTGACTTGTAGACCATATTAAAGGTCAATAAAAAAATGAATAAATAATGTTGATCACATCTTGAAAGTTTGATATTTTGATATCATGGATTTCTGCACTAATTTTGATTTTTAAATTATTGCATTATTATTTTTCTGTATTATTGAGTTTTTTTTTTTTGTGTGTGTGTGTGTGTGTGAACACTTAATTTTGTACCTAAGAGTTGTAATAGGCATGAATAGTAAGTGAATTGGTTCCTGCCAAACTTAATTTACTTTGGTGCCATTTCTCTTGGGTAAACTGTTTTCACATTTACACATCACTGAACAATATTAAAATATTATTCACTGTATCACCAATTCCTTAACATGCATCAGTGACTAAAAAGGGCTCATTTGAGCAAAGAATGATAATTAGTAGAAAAGGAAACACTAACATACAAAGCACAAAAATAAGCAAAAGCAGATAGTAGCAATATAAATGTAAATGAGGAAGATGACTCATAGAATGAAATTTGGAATATGAGAATATTGAAGCCTTATAACTGCATGCAGATTCCAAAAAAGGGAATTTTAAATAGTAAGCACAATGATAATTATCTAAAAAAATTTATGGTACAAAAACCCCTTGTTCCATTTATATTGCCTTAAATTGATTTTGTCAGAACCTGGTATAGAGCCAGAGTAAACTTTGTATCATTGTAATTTTCTGAAAATTTTGATTTTTCTAGATCTTTATCAAAACTATGTTTTATAATAATAAGTAATGCAACAATTTTGCTTTTACAATAGACCTAAATTCTGAAAATATCATTTTAAGGAATACTAATCATAACCAAACAAAGCTATTACTGAAAAGCTTAATAACCTGTACCAAAGTTAATAAAATATCTTATGATTTAGTCAAAGACAGAAATTGGTTGGCCAACCATTGGCCAACCAATCTATCACTGTGGAAATTGCACAAAAGTGGAAGAAGGATTACTCTCATATGGCTGGGTGAAATCATGGCAGAACACAAATAAGCTCTTGGTATACATGGTAGTCATTTAGTGAAAAGTGCTTACTCAGTGCTTTTCACTAAGTAAGAAAGTTTTCTTTTACTAGGCAACACTTTTAGGTCTATGGTAAAAATTGATATTATATTTTGGAATTAGGCTGCACCTTGCATAAAGGCATGCAAGAAAATGTCTTTACGCCAATCAGCAGACTGTTTCACCCAAAGATTGGTAGTATACTTGATGGTCAGGAAACAGGATCCAAGACATGACTTGAAACAACCCTTAACCTGACTGTCCAACTGTCCCTCTTGGCAGGGAAATAGATAGATAGGCAGTTGTCCAAGTTGGCACTATATGGATTTATTCTCTGATGAGGTAATAGATAATGCTTATCTTAAGATTTTAAAAATTGCTTCAGAAAGGCATAGATGTTCATATACTTGATCCATATTATCACTCATGTCAATACTGAGATGTCATATTTTTTCCAATGTTGAGAAAAAGTTTTCATTGATTTTTAAGAAAACAAACTGGAGAAAATTGACAATTGAATAGTTGAATTCCTTTAAAACCAGAACAGGAAGGAATATGCTCCTGAATGAATGCAAACAAAGAGATGCTAGGGAAACCTATCCTTGCTTCCATCTCAGCTAAAATTTTAAACTTTCAACTTCTGAATATGTGTTTATTCATCTCCCATAAAAAAAAAATTTTTTTTGGAGTTTCTGAAGTTGTCAAAGCCAAGTCTGAACTTCCCGTCTTGTTTAGTAAAGCCCCTCAACACTCCTTCCTTTTCCTAAGAGTATGATTATGAATTAGAAATATCTGCCTTAAATAAAGATTAAGAAGAGAAACTGGCAGCATGTTAAACCTTACTCATGGCTCAAGCTCCCTTTTGCTGAGTTTTTGTTTTCTGATAGATTTATGTGTCAAAATCACAGAGTATAAATTACTGATATGAGTGTTCACACCACACACACACACATTCTCACACAATGTATATTATTAGAACGTATCTTGATTTACCTTAAATTTTTTGTTTTCTATCTGGAGAAAACATGATTAAATGCTTTCTGGTGGCCCAATATTTGAGAAGTATTACTTCAAATTTAGTATATCTTTATTTTTATTTTAAGGCAATATGATCAAGCTAATTGACTAAATGCTCATTGTTATTAATTGATTAAATATTAACAAGATGTATTTGACTTTGGAATTAATAGTTCAAAGAAATGAATACAACATTTATTTTATTTTAGAATTGTTTTATTACATGCATACAGAGAGAAGTAGCTACAGATAATGTCTTTACTCTTCCATCAATTATCCCTAATTGCTAAAAAAGAAAAACTAAATAAATAACATATTTAATTCATTTAGCTCAGTCAGTGCATCATAAGAATTTGGACCTGAAATTTATAAGTTTGGATCCTATCCATCATCAACCTCAAAATCATTTTGAAAGCAAGTTCTTTGATGTGATATGTTGAGAATTGCCCTCAAAGTTTATTTCTGTGCTGCTCAAAACTAAGAGGCCCAACCTAACCTTGAGAAAATCACCAGACAAACCCAAAATGAAGGACATTTTATTGAATATCAGACCAATATGCCTAAAAAGTGACAATAATCAAAATCAAAGAAAGTCTGAGAATTGGCAAAAACCCAGTATGGCCCAAAGAGAGTGACTAAGTGAAAGATAATATCCTGTAGGGCATCTCGGAGCAGCAAAACACACTAGGTAAAAACTAATACAGTTAAATAAAATATAGAGTTTAAGAGAAGAAAGAGATCACTCTGACTACAATATATGTATTTATGTATATAAATATACATAAAGAATGAGCCGGGCGTGGTGGCGCCTGCCTGTAATCCCAGCACTTGGGAGGCTGAGGCAGGAGGATCACAAGTTCAAAGCCAGTCTCAGCAACTTAGTGAGGCCCTAAGCAACTCAGTGAGCACCTAAGCAACTCAGTGAGACCCTGTCTCTAAATAAAATACAAAATAGGGCTGGGGATGTGGCTCAGTGGTGGAGTGCCCCTGGCTTCAATCCCCAGTACCAAAAAAAA
>JAJEJO010005430.1:148030-241156 GCA_020662805.1 Glaucomys volans | reverse complement strand
TTGACTATGAAAGTTCCTTTGTCCTTCTAAATTAACTGTGTGTGCTTGGTTAAAGTCCTACATTCCTCAAATTTCTTTCTGTGACACGTCTCTATTTGCTTGCTAATGATATGTAAACAAGATGGTGTGGAAACTCTGGGAAGTCTGTGGAAGAAGTCCTTTCAGCTGGCTGCAGGGCCTTGCACACCACTTCTTTCCAAAGGTGGAAATATTTTTGAAACAAATAATGTGATGTTTTATTTTCATAATGGCTCTTCACAACAAATGTTGAGGTGTTTCCCCTCTGCTTTCTCCAACAGTTGCAAAGTTTCTAGTCCTATACATAACCTTTGATCCATTTTGAGTTGGCTTTTGAACAATGCAAAATGTGAAAGATGGAGATCTACTTTTATTCTTCTACATATATCCAGTTTTTCCAGTACCCTTTGCCAAAGAGAGTGTCTTTCCTCCAAAATATATTATTGGCACCTTTGTCAAGAATCAGATGGCTGTGGCTTCATGAATTTGACTCTTTAACTTCTACCCTGTTCCATTGAACTGTGTGTCTGTTTTTATGCCAGTACATGCTGTTTTCATTACTAGAGCGATGAAGTATAACTTGAAGACATACGTTATGATGCTTCTGCCTGTATTTGCTTTGCTCAGGATTGCTTTGGTTATTCTGGGTCTTTTATTCTTTTTACACACATTTTAGGATTTTTTTTTTCTTGCCTGTGAAGAATACCATTTGGTATTTTGATGGGGATTGTGTTAAACCTGCAGATCACTTTTGGTGATATGGCCATGTTAATAGTATCACTTCTGCCTATTCATGAACATGGGAGATCTTTCCATCTTTTAGTGTTTTCTTCAATTTCTTTTTTCAGTAGTCTTTAATTTCTCTTATACAGATTTTCCACATTATTATTTAGAATTATTTCTAGGTACTTTATTTTTTAAAACTATTGTGAATGTCATTGTTTTACCAATTTCTTTCTCAGCTGAGTTATTATTGGTTTATAGAAAAACTAGTGTTTTGTGTGCTGATTTTGTATTCTGCTATTTTGTGTTCTGAATTTGTTTATTGGTTTTATAAACTGGTGGAACTGTTAGGATCTTCTAAATATAGGATATATTTTCTGCAAACAGGAATAATTTGACTTCTTTCTTTCCTATATTTATCCCTTTTACTTAATTATCTTGCATAATTACTCTCAGTCTGAAATATTGATGTGATGAAAGCAGCTCTCACAGTCACCTGGAATAAATACTGACCTTGAAGACCATACATTGAGGATGGCAGAGAAGAGGACACATGAGCCTAGGTCCCTGATAATTATGAAACCATCATTCCAACCTTTTATATTCTCTCTGTCTCTTTTTTTATAAGATAAAAATTAGCATTTATATATTATAGCCATGAGTTTTCTGCCATGTACAGCTTAATCTAATCTGAAGTAACCTGGATAATACAATCATGTGCCACATAATGACCTTCTGAAGAAGTTCAAGGAAAAACTGGATATATGACAGTTGTCCTGTAAGATTATAAGAATGGAGAACTTCAGATTACATAGAGAGACATGAGAGGGGAAGGGGGGCTGGGGTATGAAAGACAGTGGAATGAGACAGACATCATTACCCCATGTATATGTATGATTACATGGAATGGTGTGAATCTACACCATGTCCAACCATAGAAATGAAAAGTTGCATGTACCCCATTTGTGTACAATGAATCAAAATGCAGTCTGTAAAAATAAGAAATAAAAATAATTTTAATTGAAAGAAAAAAAGAGATTATAATGAAGGTGAAAATTTCTTATAGTCTGGTGACAGCATTGCCATTCTAAGGTCCTAACACAATGTATTACTCATTTGTTTGTAGTGATACTGGTATAAATAAACCTACTACATTATCAGTCATATAAAAGTATAACATATACAAATTTGTACAGTACGTAATTCTTGATAATGCAAATGAATGACTAAATTGAATGGTTGACCTAGATCATCTAGGTTTGTGTAACCACATTCCATATGTTCCTACAAAAAAATTAAATAGCCTAACAATGCATTTCTCAGAATGCATCCATCACTAAACCACACATCACTGTGGAGGCATCAGGGCTAGATAGGAGAATATGAGTCTATATTTTGAACCATGTGGAGTTACTTTTCCTGGAAGGAAAAAAAAAAATATATATATATATATATATGGCTGTAGCTTCATGAATTTGACTCTTTAACTTCTACCCTGTTCCATTGATTTGTGTGTCTGTTACATATATACATATATATATATATAATCTGTGTGTCTGTTATATATATACATATATATATAAAATCAATTAATCAATTTAACCTGGTTCATCTTAAATTATGTCATCTAAGCAAAATAGAACTACTGGGATAAAGAAATGAACAGTGAAAGTATTCAGGCTATACATTGGAGAACAAACTGCTGTGACTTGACAGATTTCATGCAATGGGTGGTTCAGTGAAAAGAAGATTATAACACCTAGCTTCTAGGCATTAGCAACTGTATAGGATCTGAGAAAGGGAGCTGAGGTGTGTCCTGGCAGATCCAATAGCTGTGTGCTGTCAGCAAACCACCCTCCTCACAGCTGGCCAGTGCTCTTCCACTGGTGTTGGAGTGGGTCTGAGTGCTTCACCGCTGTGTGTCACTGTCTCTCAGTAATTTTCCTGTTTTGGTCAATCCTCACTTATCATCCAGCACTGCCCCAAATACATTTCTAAAGGAAGCAAGCACCAATTTGTTGTGCCATGTCCTGTTCATTACTTTTAGGGACCTCAAAAATGAAGTACTGTACCAAGGGTAAAAGTTTTGCTCTACCAATGCTCTTTGACATATGATGAGGTTATTTCCCAATATACTCACTATAAGTTGAAAATATCCTAAGTCCTATACACCAGAGAGCATTGCATAGCCTAGCCTACCTTAAATTAAAATTAAATTTGATGAATGATGTTCAATCTGCACTTCACATCTTCATTCTAATATCAATAACCTATATGTTTAAAGTTATTTGTGTAAAATTTTATAAATGCATATATTATGTTTTAAAGAGCAATTTAAAAATGGAATTCAAATCATAAATCGTATTTTACTGGTATATGTTATGATAACCTCCTCCTTACGGTTTAGAACTGCTACACTCCAGAGGAACATTTGTTTTGAAGGATTTTGCAGCCACATTTTCTCTAGATGTGGAAATGCAAGGTATATGTCATCCTTTTTTGTATGAAAGATGACTGTGTGGCAGTGTTGCCATCTCGAATACCAATGACCTTTCTACACAGAGCACAGGTGTTATATATCACTTCACTTAAGACAACACAATCCTAAAGAATGATCTCTCTTTTTACCTTGAGGGCTACAGCACTTTCAACAACAGTCATCTGTGGGAAGGTTGCAACACAGCCACATTTCCACAAAGGAGGGAACTGCCGTTGTGGTTGACTAGAATGTATCATTTGAACTGGATAATTCTAATACTGAACCTGGGACACAGCAATTGTCTACAAAGGGGAAATATTTCAACTTTTAAGTCATTCTCTAAACTCAGTAGTTAAAAGCTGCATTCCTTACCTGAAATTGATTTCTTTAGCATGTACATTTTGTGTGCTTTGTTTTATCTACTTGAAGTTTGTCTACTCCATCTTGCTTTCGTACAGTTGTGTTGAATGGCTATTAAAACCCTCACTACTCCAGACAAAGTAACAAAAATGAGTTGAATTGGAACTCCGGACAATCATCACTGCAGTGTCTTTTCTATGATCGTGGTAATGCTATCAAAACTTTGCATATGGAGAAACTGCAACTGAGCAAAAATAAAATCAATTATTCAAGGTTAATCAATTAATTAGTATGTTATACACATACAAATATAGCCAATTCAATCAGATTCTTTAGCCAGCATATTTTCTATAGGATATATGATCAGATGAGATGATCTGATCATATGTATCAGAGTTGATACATTATACATTTTATAATCATAAATTGAAGTACAATTCCTATTTACCTTTAGAATTAAGTCTTCAACTTAAAAATATGAGCTACTCTGTTTCAAGTTTACTTTAAACTAAATACTGTTTAAAGGTTAAAAATGAATTAAAATAGGATTTAGGAAATTCCCATTTTTTTATCAGACACTAAGGTAGGAAATTCATGTGTTAGTTGTTTCAAACTGGGATCTTCCATCTGGTATTTGATGGAAAATCTTAATCCCTATTGGCAATTAGAATTATATAGTAGGTTGTGTGAATTTTGAGAATGATGTCTTTCCAAATGATTCTATCTTTGATATATAACTTCTTGTCATTTTAAATTAAAAAAATAATAAATTGGTTTTACCTAAATAATTTAATTTATAATACAATAATTTAATTCAATTATTTTATAATAACATATAATCCCTACCCTATAGAACATCATAAGGTAGTCACTAGAATTTCTAGTTGTTTCATATTTTTGCACATCATGGGCTTTCTTATTACTCTATGAAGAGCACTTCCTAAATGTTGTACACTCAACTGTGAAGGATTCAGACAATAATCCTGTGCTTTCTCCTGGGAAAACTTTCTGGGATCAGAGGGTGACAGATAGTAAATATAGTCCAGTAATACTAACTTCAAAGAAAAATGACAATGACTTATTAGGCATTTACCCCTGTTGTCCAGCCTCTATTCAAGGGGGAAGTGACAGTTCAGGGTCTCTTTTGACTCTTATTGATTCAGTTTATGTAGATTAAGTGTCAACTATAATAAACAATAGTTAGGAGAAAGAACTTTCAAGGACCTCATGGAAATTATCATAGAGGACATGTGGGGTTCTCAATCATTACCCATCCTTCAGGCTCCTCCTTTCATTGTGACTTTTTCCACACCACCTACTAGTCTTTGTTTTACTCATTTATAGATAACAGTGATTTCCACCAAACACATTTCTCATCAGTTAAGTACAATTAATTAATGCAATTGATGCATTAATTAGGGTAGACTACGTGAGCTCTTTTAAATTGTGGGCAATAGAGCTAGAGTAAAAGTTGTTGATGTGATGTGTTTTTAACTTAAAATCTTTGATAAAACTGAAAGAAGAGAAAATAAGCAAGTTAAATGCTCAGTTTTATGCTTGGTTTAATGCTCAGAATGGGGGACATCCTATGTGCAATATTTATTTGCTTGCTTCTATTTTATGGACTCCCTTACTTTAACTTCACTGATGTTCTAGTGAGTACAAATTTGAAAGGAATAAAAAGCATGGTTTCACATTGATACAGATGGATCCTGAAAAGAATTAAAAGAATTTGAAAATCACATCACTGCTAACTTCATTTATATTCTTGGTTTTTAATGCACAAAAGTGACCCCACAATAAATATCTAACCATAAATGCTTGAAAAAAAAGTGTTTGAATGTATTGCTATTTTCCTGGAAATGCCTCTTCTCATTGTTTGAATATCTGAAAGTTGTCTTTAATGTAGTCAACTCTTCAGAGAATTAACAGTATCATCTAACTTTGCAGTATTTAATGTTAAATAACATGTAAATTGCAAATAAGGAGTAAATAAAATAAATTAATAATCAATATAAACTAAGTGTATTTGAAGATATCTTCTTCCTAGAATCCAATATAAATACAGTGTTAATAAATTAGAGATGACAATCAATTCTATCCTCTCTCTGATAAGGAATTTTGCAAACTTCTCCTCTAACATTTATTTAGCTAGCACCCCTGGAGGAAACCATTTTAATGGAAGCATGAGACTCATCGATCACAGACTTTTCCATTACTAATTTCTACTGCAAAAGGCAACTTAAGTTAACAATATTACACAATTTCTCTTCATTTATTTAGATACTCTCCTTGCAGCTGCATAGTGGGAGATAATATCTCAGGGCTATGATAATAAGCAAATTCATCCTGTGCCAGTTTATTTTTGGTAGGAAGACATATTCCCACATCAACATAGCCTGTAGGGATCTCTTTCCATGGACTGAGGGCAACACAGAAATGAATCATATACCTAATGTTAAACATAAAATGATCACATTCCTAACACAAACAAATTTGGGGTGTGGATATGGTTTCGTCCCCAAATATCATGTGCTAGAAGTGTGGCAGTGTTGAGTGGCAGAAGCTTTAAGAAGTAGATCCTAGTGGTAGGTGGTTAATGGTTCAGATATCAGATCTCCTCAGAAAAGTTAATGTGCTAATGTTCAGAAGTGAGTTGATCAGATTATGAGAGCTTTTACCTCATCAGCGCATTGATCCCTCTAATGGACTAAGTGGGTAGTAACCGTAGGTAGTTGGGCTGTGGCTGGAGGATATAGGTCACTGGAGCATGCCATTGGGGATTGTATTTTGTCCCTGGCTCCTCACTCTCACTTTCTCTCTGTTCCCCAGCTGCCATGAGCTGATAGCTTTCCTTTGCCACATGCTTCTGTCATCATGTCCTGCCTAGAGCACTTAAAAAACCCCGGCTAACTATGTACTGAACTTCTGAAGCCATGAGCCCAAAATACACTTCTCTTTCTCTAAGTTGTTCTTGTCAGGCATTTTGATCATGATGACAAAAAACTGACTAGCACAAAAATTAATATGAAGAAGTTGGCTCATTGCTGTGCCTAGCCTGACCTTGTGTTTCAGAAGCCTTTGGAAGTAGTTTGTGGAAGGAGTTTGATGAAGTTTGGAGATGCCTCCTGGAGAACACTTTAAATGTTAGAAAAGCAAAACTTAATGGTTGATACTTGGGGGAGCTCAGAAGACCAGAATGCCAATAAAAATCATGACAATAAAGACTGTGTTGTGAGGTTTCAGAAGGGAATGAGGGCTCTATTGGGAAATGAACTGGAGAACATTCATGTTACATCTTGCCAAAGAACTTGTCTACATTTTTCCCACATCCTGAGAATTTGTGTGAGCCCAAATTTAAATGCGATGAACTAATTAATCTGTTGGAAAAAATATCAAGGCAGCATATCATTCAGGAAGTGGCATGGGTATTCCTTCAGGCATTTATCCAGGTTTACTATGAGACTTGGGAGCAGAAAGCAGAGAGGATTTGAAAATTTTGCAGTTTTGCCAAAGAAGAAGCAGATGTTAAGGAAGTGTGGTTGTTGAAGAACTCCAAGAACTTCCTTGGAGTCAAGGAAAATGTGGTTGTTGAAGAGATTACCACTATGTGTTAGTTAACTTATGAGCTGCTGCCATAAAAATACCTGAAAAGAACAACTTAGAGGAGGAAAAGTTTATTCGTGGCCCATAATTTTAGAGGTCTCAGTCCATAGATGGCCAATCCCATTGCTCTGGGATAAGGTGAGGCAACACATCATGAGGCAGGAACCCCGAAGAGGGAAATTGCTCAGCTCATAGCATGGTCAGGAAGCAGGAAGTAGGGGCATGGGCCATAGGAAAGATGCATCCTTCCAGGACATGTTCCCTCCTCTTCCAACTACATGGGGCTTGCCTACAGATACCACCCAGTTATTCCATGAAAACCAGCATAAACTGATTATATTAAAGCTCAGATGCCCAGAGACTCAGAGGCCCCTGTGTTCCAAGGAGTCAGTTACTTCTTGACCTGCCAGTAGATTTTGGCATCATCCCTGTGTGGTTGGTTCTGCACGCATTCATGATGCTAGATTTAAGGAGTCATGGAGGCTTCCACTGAGATTTTAATGGAAGGCTAGAGAGCCAAGCAAAGCGTGGTGGGGTTGAAATAGGATAATGTGTGAAAGTGAAACCCCAAGGTGAAATGGAGACCACTGAGATTAAGAGATGCTTTTAATGCAGAATTTCTGCTGAGGAAAGCTCCTAGCTGTGAACAGAGATAGTCTAAGGAAGAGGTCATGTGGGCTAGAGACAGGATGGGGATGTCTAAGGCATTTGGAGATCACATCTTACCACCATGTTACCCAGATGTTGGACATGGACCTAGAAGACCTACTGTTTATCCAGCTGCATTTTGGTGCTGATGCCAGTACCATACGATTGAACCTCCGGAACTATGATCTAAATAAAACTCTTTTCTATAGTGTATCCACCTCAAAAATTGTGTGACAAAAGAAAAATAGATCAAGAAACTTATTTATTCTGGAATAACCAATGACTTCCTAAACAGGGCACAAATAGCAATAATCACAAAAGGAAAGAATAGTAATATTCTCTTATTAAAATAAGTATCTAAACAAGTCAATAGAAGTCATTAAGAGAGTGAATAATTTAGGCAGATTGGGAGGAAATAATTCCCATTCATATTTAATAGAGGCCTATCTTCATAATGTATAAATAACTCCAAATATTAGTCAGAAGAATAAAGAAAAACAAATACCAGGAAATTAAAAATTGAACTTAGAATGAAATATAATTAAAACCATATCAGAATGACTAAAACAAAAATGAGAGACAATACCAAGTGTAATAAGGAAGTGGCATAATTAAAACCCTCTTATGTTGCTTGATAGGAATATAAATTGGTCATCCATATTTCTAAAGCACTTGGCAGGGTTTGTAAGAGACAATCACATGGAGACACTGTGATCTTCCACTTCTATTCCTAGCAATGAGAGATTATGTTGATCAAACGATAGGCAGAAAAAAATGTTCATATTGTATAATTCATAATTATAAAAAATGAAAGCTTACTTGTCTTTAAACACTAGAATTAATAAATATACCAAGACATGTCCATAAAAATGCACAGTAACAAATACAAGTAATTACTGTAACAAGCAAAAGTATAAATTTTATATCTCAAAGAAAGCATACACAGGATAATTTCATCTATTTTGAAATTCAAAACCAGGCAAAACTAATCCATGGTGTTTGTGGTCTGAAGATTATTAGTACCGATGCAGAGGTATCATAAGGAAGCCTTGAGGTTGGTAAATGCACTATACTTTGATTTGTTCTGTGGCTATCTGTTTTATTGTAAGAATTCATACAGGTATGCTCCAAGAATCTGTGTACTTAGCAGAACTTTTGCCTCAATGTGAAGTAAAAATCTGTAAGGATAAGAAGTTTTATAGAGCTTAAGATTTAAAATATGGACAGGTTTTTCCTGATCATAAAAATTGGATAATTTCTTATGCATTCTTTACTGAAGAAGATTAAATTAATGGTCTTTTATTTGTAAAAGACTTTTATTGTAACAATCAACTAATGCATTAAGTGGGTCACCCAATGTGTCTAAGAAAGTCATAAGAACTTTAATTTATATATAAAGATTCTTCATTAATATATAAAATGATCATTATATTTTATCTTCTGTGACATTTTATACAGATATGTGTACTATTCTTGTTCAACATATCATTACTGTATTGATTTCTGACCTGATAATAGTATTTAATAACCTATCAAATATTTGTTTTGTATCTATGGAAAGAAATGTATTCTAGTTTTTAACTATGTTGGATGAAAATCAGAAGTACTATGCAGACACTATCCTGTTCTATATAAAGCAATCCTGGCACATAAGCCCCATATTAACCCAAATTTAATATAAAAATGTTCATTATGTATTTTTATTTGTTATCTTCCTTTTTTTCACTATTTATTTTTACTAGCCCAATTCTTACACACAAAGGTTAGAGATAGGTATATCATGTTATATGTTAATGATGCTGAATAAACCTGGATTGTCATAGCATTGACAACTAATTACCTTCTTGGTGAAAATCAGTTTCAAGCATTTATTACATTCATATATTGATGCAAATATATCATTATAAAGTAAAGCAAGAAACATGTAAAAATACATTTTATAGGAGTAGACAACATAGCTTATTTCAATCTCTTTTATAATAATATACTTTGGAATCATAACAGAAGTATAAGATAGGATAGAAAAATATACTTTTACTCAAAAGTAAAAAATAAAGAAAATTTTATCATCACATCTTTATGAAGGTAGACTTCATTTACACCTTTAAAAAATTGTTCTATTCCAAACTGCATAGGAAATCTATGTTGTTCAAATTCATCCATTCTTTGAGAGTTGCAACTTTTGGTTAAGAAATGTAGCCAACCAGGGTTGATCCCACAGAGAATAACTCTGGAAACCAGAAACACCTCTCACTTTCTCTAACATGCTCTCATTGTCCAAACCTAGTACAGAGAAAAAGAGCTTACTGATGACATTCACAGAGCTCAGCCTCGTAGGGCAGAGAGAAAGGTGGGAATGGCAGAAGGGAGATCTCAAAGGACAAATGAATAGTTACTTCATTTCAATATTTTTAATTACTATTCTAAAACAGGTATAGTCATCTTTAGAGAAGGTTATGACTTCTTATTTCATCTTATTTCTCCTTTGGTAAAACATGATATGATTATTTAAGTGAAAAGAATGCCACCAAACAAATTTGAAAGTATATAGTAAAGAAGGGACTTCATGCAGAATGGTTAAGGATGTGTATTTTATAAAAACACCTGGGTCTAATCAGTACTGCCACATTAAAATTTCTGAGGGGTGAGTGTTACCCTTCATTAAATATGTGAGAGAATGTATGTAGAAAAGCTTTGATGTCAGTTCTGGAACACAATAAATGTCGGTTAATTGACAAAAGAATGTTATGTTACAATAAATTAAGGATATACAGTGTTCATCTCAGGTAAGAATTAAACAAATGACCTAATCTTGAAATGTGTTGGGAAATGAGAGTGTACTGAAAAAGGAGCTAATCAAAGAGATGGTCCAACCAAGCACAGCAAAGTAAAGGCTTAGAACATACATACTAGGAACAGATGGAAATTTGAATAACTGGAATATTTTTCTAATCATGATTAATGAACATGGTAAATATAATATAAAATGGAAAACTGATTATAGATCATTGAGATTTCTTTAATAGTCAGTAGGATTCAGTCCAAACTGCAAGGACATCAAAATTTGAATGAGAACAGCATAAAACAGAAATATTGAGCCAATTCACATTGTAGAGAAGAACGTATTTGTCTCAAAAACATTGCATCAATATGAATAATTACATGCACCAATTTTTAAGAAAGCTAAAAAATGAAATATGCAAATTTTAAAAATAGAACATGTGGGTGAGAAATAATAGCTATTGCTTGATTCTAATACCCTTCCTCCCAACAAAATAAACAAGTGGGTCTTAAAATTACTAAAGACAACAAATAATCCACACATGCCTGTAATATCAGGAAGTAGAGAACACCACAATCTTTAAAATACTGTAAGTGAGGACCAAACAAACAAAATAATTCAACAGCGGTCCAATCCCATACCACCCCTGCTATTAGCCTGCAGAGGCAGAGCTGGGAAGAGTCATGGGGTACAAAGAACATGGTAACCAACAGACACCTCATCTGAGATCAAACCACACTGAAAAATCAAGCTACGAAAACAACATTGGGTTAGGTGGCAATGATAAAATTGTGGATAGAGATTTCCTTTTTTTTAAAAGAGGCTGAGTAGAACATGGGTAGAAAGATTTTAATATTTAAGTAAATGGTACCATAGGTAACCTGAGGCAGTGGGGAACTGAAAACCAGCTATGAAAAAGATCAGAGGGAAACATGTTTTTCATATTATGTACCCCAATAATGTATGTGTGTGTGTGTGAACACACATGTTTATGCATGGATGTATGTATATATTTTTCTGAACAAAGTTCTTAAAAAGCAACATGTTCAATTACAAACAGCATGGATGCTGGAGTCAGATAATCCCATCTCCTAATACTTCCTGATGATGCAACTGGTTCATGTTATTTAACTTCTTAAGCCCTGGTGTCTTTCCTAGATCATAGGGTGATCTGTGGTTGTTGTTAGACCTAAACAAGGACATGTCTGAAGTCTGATAGCTTTCCAGGTATATGGAAAGTGGTGGCCTTCCAATTCTGGGATCCTCACTGTCTATACAGAAACCTACTGCAAAACCCAGGTCACCTATGAGATTTGCAGTTCATAACAACAGTCTAGTCACTCTGACAACTAAGATGAAAACATATGGAGTGTATGGAAGGAGCACAATAAAGTGCTCTTTGGTTTTATAGGGTCTGAAAACTTGACTTTGCTGAAAAACCCATTTCTCAAACAATGTAAAGGAATTTTTTGTTGGCTTTATTGTGTTAGTTTGGTTGTCTTTAAGACATATCTCTTACATGGGTGATGGTTATTTAAAACAAACAATGTGCATGAAAGTTCTCAAAACATGTGAGGAAAAACTTTAATGTTAGACTCATGGAACTTGTTGATGGTTTGCTAAAGAAAGTAAGACATTTTTATTCTTGACCTCATATAGTTGTATTAGGGGATTTCTTTTTATGTATATAGGTAAAAATTATTGAAACATTTAAGCATTCTTTTTGTTTCATTTATTAGAATTAAAATGTTTTGAAAATAAGTTTTTTTCAAGATGATTTTCTTTTTATTTTTCTTGCCTATGCAAAATGATAAATGGTCCAACATATCAAAGCTTAAAGTAGCCAAAACAAGAACAAAAACCCTGTGTGTTCAGGGGGGCAAGATAGTCCAAAAATAAAATATTTTCAAAGAAGAGGGAAATTACTAAGATAAGTGTAATGGTTAATTTGAATTGTCAACTTGATTGAATTAAGAGATACCAAAGATTAAAAGGCTTCTGGGTGTGTCAATGAGGGCCTGTCTAGGAATGATTGGAATGTGGGATAATGAACTGAAGACCCAACCTAAGCATGGGCAGCACTGCCCGATAGGATGGTGGCTTGAATGGAATAAAAGTTGGAAGAACAAGGAAACAGATGCAGATGCAACCTTGATTCTTCTTGAATGGGTTCTTGATTGCTGCTTCGATTTTCTGAGGATATCGGACTCTTGCTTCCTCACTCTTCCAAAGCAGACTCTGCCAGTGATTCTCCAGGGAGTTTCCAGAAGCCCTGGTCTTGGACTAGGGTAGCACTGTTGCTCCCTCTTTTTCTGAGACTTCTGCCTCTTGAACTGTGCAGCTACTGTTTCTTCCAGCTCTCCAGCCTGCAGATGGCCATTGTGGACTATCCAGGTCATGTAAGCCAATCTAATAAATCCCCTTTTTATAATGGTACTTCCTGTTGATTCTATTCCTCTAGACAACCCTGACTAATACAGAAATTGGTACCAGGAGTATCTCTGGAGAAACAGAATTGTAAAGATGAATTTTCTTAGTTGGTTTTATGGTTTTGGGAGTTGGCTACCTAAATTGGTGAGACCTAAAGTTACCAAATTCTCTCCTACTGATACTATGGAAAGCACTCATAATCCATGGTGTGAACTATTTAAAGAAATTCATATAGTAAATGCATTTGATGCTCCCAATTTGCTGCTTATAAAAAGCAAGGCCTTTAGTGACTCTATACATTATACCTCTGAGCAGTCTGGAAAACTAAAAAATATGATGATGTTGGTTGGTTGCTTCACTGGACAAAGTAACAAAGGAGAATAATGAGCTCAGAAATTCAGTTTCTCAGCTTCAGATGTGCATAACTGATCTGAAAGCTTCTGAGTGTATTCTAAAGGAGACTCTTCTCTCTTGAAGTCATAGGACTGAGATTGCTGAAGACCAAACACAAACCTTCATCCTGCAATTGGCTGAATTCGGGTGAAAGTTTAACTTTCAGCCTCAGAAGGTGTCTGTGGTTAAAGTGAGAGCACTGCTTGGAAAAGAATGGGATCCTGCAAGTTGGGATGGTGATGTATGGGAGGAGACTGAAGGGGCTGGGGACATTGAACTCCCATATTCTGATGAGTTTATTTTGCCAGAAGTTGTTGAGTCCCCACCCTTAGCCACGACTGAGGCATCCCTACTCCCACCCTCTGTGGCATTGACTTCTCCACCCTCCCTCTATGGAACTAATCCTGCTTTGCTTATAGAAACAGTAAAAACCTTCTGTGATTCAGTTACTCAGCATGAAGATGTTGATACTACTCAGGACCCACCCTCACCACCCACTTTTGCCTCCAGGCCTATAACTAGATCCAAATCTAAGCAGGTCCCTAGAGGAGAGGTACAGAATATGACCCACGAGGAAGTATGCTACACTCTAAGGAACTTCTTGAGTTTTCTAGTTCAGACAAGCAGAGGTCTGGGGAACATGTATGGGAATGGATTTTAAGGATGTGGGATAATGGTGGAAGGAACCACCACTAGATCAGGCTGAAATTAGATCAGGCTGAATTTATTGATACTGGTAAATTAAGCAGAGTTCCTAGATTTAATGTAATAACTCACAGTGTAAAAAATGGTACTACTAGTTTGTTTGACTGGTTGGCTGAAGTATGGGTACAAAGATGACCCGTATATCTTAATCCCTACATTTCACCATTATGAACACCTTACACTGGTGTACCATATTTGTTACAATTAATAATACCACTACACTACTAGCTAAAGTCTATATGTCATTCAGATTTCTTCAGGTTTTCCTGTTGTCCTTTCTCTGATTCAGAATCCCATTTAGACTGTTTTGTGACACTTTGCAATTGTGTCATAGTTTGGATCTGGAATGTCCCCCAAAGGCTCACATGTTGGAGGCTTGGTTCCCAATGCCATCATGTTCAGAAGAGGGTCCTTTGGAAGTGAGGTATCATGAGGGCTCTAATTGATCATCAATAGATCAATCCATTGACTGGTTCATATTTGAATGGATTATTGGGAGGTGGTAGAAACTGTAGGAGGTTTGTCCTATTTTGATCAAGTAGGTCACTGGGGGCATGCCCTTAAAGGGTATATCTCTGTCTCTTTCTCTCCTTCCTGGCTGCCATGAGTTAAACAGGTTGGCTTCATCATGCACAATCTGCTATGCTCTTAGGCTATGCATACCTATAAATTTATTGACATAAACCTTCTTTATACACATTAAAATAAATATGAGTTCATACTGATGTCTTTAACTCCGATCCATCACCATGTGGAGTATTCTCACCATCCCTCTTACTTGTCTGTAACCTTCTATTTCAGCAGTAAGATGTCTAGCTCTCACCAGCCACCATCAATTATCCACCATCTATTTATTAAATAGATCAATCTCAGTATACAGGTACAGTGGTGTCAAAATTATTACCTTATTTCCCACAGCAATCAACTTTATCAACTGCAATATGATTCCTTATCATGATTTCTTTTGTCAAGTTCCTTGTATAAAGACTCCATTTTCATTGTTATGTAGATCACCTATTCCCTACCTCCACCTGTGAGTCTACTTATTACATTTTCAGTACTAATACATTTTTGTCATATTCTATATTCCATCTAAACTTCTAAGTTGATTTTTTAATTTGCATACACTAAAGTGCACTCTGTGCTAGAAATATCTATGAATTTACCACCATTAGATTTTTACCACCATTGGAGTGTCATATATAATAGCTTCACCATCCTTTAAAATACTCTATTCAAACCTCTCTCACCCCAAAGTCCTGAAAACCACTGTTATATATGCTGTGTATCTAATTTTCTCTTCTGAAGAATGGTATATACTTGAAATAATACAGGTTATAACATTTTTCAGACTGACTTCTTTCACATAGCAATATGTATTTAAGTTTTTCTACATGGTTATTATGGGTTTATAGCTCCTTTCTTTTTATCACTGAATAAAATTCCATTGTGTTGATGTTCCACAGCTTGTCCATTCATTCACATCTTTAAGGACATCTGGGTTATTTATAGTTTTGAGCAAATATGAATAGATCTGCTATGAATCCAAGCATATAGTTTTTCATATGGGCATAAGTTTTAGGCAAAGTGAGTACCTAGGAACACAATTACCACAATAATGGCAAGACCTTGTAAGAAACTCTCAAATGGCTTCTCTAAATGAGTGTTCCTTTCTTCATGCATATTGTTAATGAATAACAATTTCTGTTGCTCTGCATACCCACCATCATTTGGTATTGTTAGTCTTTTAGATTTTAAGCATTATAATGTGTCTGTAGTCTTAAATTACTGGGGTTTTAACTGCAATCCTCTAATGACAAATTAGGTTGAGTGCCTCTTCATATGTTTATTTGCTATGTATATATCATCTTTGATGTAAAGTTTGTTAAGACCTTTTGACTAGTTTTAATTGGGTTGTTACTTTCTTATTGTGGAAGTTTTAGTGTTCTTTATATATTTTATATATGAGATTCTCATTACATAGATGTTATCAAATATTTTCTACCAACATCTGTCTTGCCTTTTCATTCATTCTTTTTTACATAATTTTTATTGTTGCATTGCAATTATATATAGCAGTGGGGTACATCATGGTATACATACATTGAACACTGATTTTGTCATTATGGTCCCAAACTCATTATGTCAACTAATTAGTGACCCAAAGTCCTATCTCAAAACTGTATCCCATTCATGTGATCCAACACATGAATTGTAGAATGGGAATTCAGTCAACAACAGTCAGTCTCTACAAATTATTCTGCTGAGATTTTGATTTTGCTGACTCTACAGATCAGTTATAAAAGAAATGACATCTTAAACGTACTGAACCTTACAAACTATTATTATGGAATACTGTCCTATTTATTTAGGATTTTTAAAAATTTGTATTAGTGTTTTGTTTTTTCACATATAAAATTTATGTAGTTTTAAATTATTTGTTTATATGCTGCTTAAATTGTAAATTATTTTAAGTTTCAAATTCAAGTATTTGTTGCTGGAATATAGGAAAGTTCTCAAAACTTTGAATAGTATTCTTGTATCCTCTGCTCTTGCTTGGTTTACTCACTAGTTGCAAGATTTTTTTACTCAATTCCTTGGGATTCTCTGTATAGAAAATCAGGTAATCTGTAAAAAGAAACAGTTTGATTCTTTCTTTGTGGTCTATATACATTTATTTCCTTCATTTTATCTTGTTTTATTAGTACCATGGTTTGAAAGTGTCCCCCAAGGTCCATATGTTGAAAGATTGGTCCCTAGTCCATAGTACCATGGGGAGGTAGTAAAACTTTTGGGAGGCAGTGCCTGGTAGAAGAAAGCAGGGTCACTGGGGGCATGTTCCTGAAGGGGACACTGGGTCCCTGGTCATTACTCTTTTCTTGCCTGTAATTTCTCAGTCATAATCAGTAGTGCAGCTTCTTCTCACATGCTTCTCACAAGTAATGCCTCATCACAAATCCAAACACAATGAGCCAAACCACCATGGACTGAAACCTCCAAAACATTAACCAAAACAAACCTTTCCTATTTTGAAGCTGATTATTTCAAGTATTTTGTTACAGCAATGGAAAGCAAAAAACCACAACTATTTAGGAATTCCAGCACTATGTTGAATAGAACTGATTAGACAGAACATCCTTTATTTGTTCCCATCCTTAATGTTAAAGCACATGATATCTTTCCATTAACTGATTTTTACCATAGACATTTTTTAGATGACCTTGACCTTTATCAGCTTCAGAATGTTCCCCACTATTTCTTGCTGGCTGAAAGTTTATTACAAATGGATATTATATTTTGTCATTTTTTTCTGAGTCAATTGAGATGATGTTATATTTATTCTTGAGTCTATTTAGTTGATGGATTATCCAGATTTATTTCCTAACCTCACATACCTGTAATAAATCCAACATAAGCATGCTGTATAATTCTTTCTTATTCATCATTGGAGTCAGTTTACTAATATTTTGTTGATGATGTTTTGCATCTATGTTCTTGAGAGATCATGATCTCTGATTTTCCTTTCTTTTAATGCAGGTTTATCTGGTTCTGATAGGTAAGATGAATTTGTACTTATAGAAAGAGAAAATTTTGCTTTGCTTCAATTTGGAAGAAGTAGTGAAGAATTGGTATCATTAATTCCTTAATGTTTTGTATGATATATGGGTGAATCCATTTCAATCTGGTGATTACATTTTTGGAGAAGTATTAGACATTGATTCAATTGTTTTAATACACTGTCAAATAAACTAACCTGACTGTTATATACTTTCCCTTTGTGAGTTATGGTAGTTTGTGTCTTCAGATGAATTAGTCTATTTGACCTGGTTATCAATTTTTTTTGGGTGGAGGCAAAGAGTTCTTCATATCTTTCCTTTTTAATTAATTTAATGTGTAAAAGAAAAATATTGATGACTTCATTATTTCTAATATTGGTTGTTTATTCTCTATTTCATGGTGAGAACTTTATAATTTTTCTGATTTTTTGAAAAACAGTATTTTGTTTAATAGTGATTTCATTTTCCTGCTTTAAATCGCATTGGCTCCAATTTCCATTATTTACTCTCTTTCTTTTTTGAGGTACAAATTGTTCTTCTCTGTCTACTTTCTAAGATGAGAGTGAAGGTTTTTGATTCAAGATATTTCTTACTCTCTAAATATATTTATTCTCTAATCAATGTTTTGGCAGCCTTCAAAACATTTGATAAAATATATTTTTATTCCTTTAATTCTAAATATTTAGCCGGTCATGGTGGCACATGCCGGTAATCCCAGAAGCTCAGGAGGCTGAGGCAGGAGGATCACGGGTTCAAAGCCAGCCTCAGCATGGGCAAGGCACTAAGCAACTCAGTGAGACCCTGTCTCTAAATAAAACACAAAATAGGGCTGGGGATGTGGCTCAGTGGCCAAGTGCCCCTGAATTCAATCTCCGATCCCCTCCACCCCCCCAAAAAAAAGAATTCTAAATATTTATTAATTTCTCTTTGGGTTCCTTCTCTGACCCATATGGTCTTTAGAATTGCTATTTAATTTCCAAATGTTTGAGTATTTCCATGTCCCTTTCTATCTTAGTAAGCTTTTTCACTGCTGTGACAAAAATACTTGACAAGAACAATTTTAGAGGAGAAAAAGTTTATTTGGAGTTCATACTTTCAGAGGGCTCAGTATTGCTCTGGGTCCAAGATGAGGCAGGACATCATGGCCAAAGAGCATGGTAGAGGAAAGGCATGTGAGAACATGGCCACCAAGGAGAGAAAGGGAGACAGAGAGAGAGAGCGATCCCAACACCCTAGATAAAATGTAAATCCAAGGGCATTCATCCAGCTACCCACCTCCTCCAGTCATATCCTACCTGACTATGAATCAATTCTTATCAGTGTATCAATTCACTAATTAGTTTAAGGCTTTCATAACACAAATCATGTCCCCTCTGAACTTTCTTGCATTGTCTGAACCATGAACTTTCTTTCATTGCATCACACATATCTAAATCGTAGTACTTTATATTAATCTTTTCTAGATCAAGTTGTTGTCATACTCCAAATTCCATGTTTAATACTTTAAGGATCTTCCTAATGTTTTCCATAGTTGTTGTAACATTTAAAATTTCTTAAATTTTTTATACTAACATAATTATTGCACATCTTTATGAAGTACAGCAGGATGCTTCAATATGTTCCTACATTGTGAATGAATCAACTGAGATGCTTAGCTTATCCATCATCTCAAACTTTTATCATTTCCTTATAATGAGAACCTACAATATCTTTCTCCTAGCTATTTTTAATTATATGACGATATCCTTAACTGTAATCAACCCTTGTTGAATAGAACACCAAAAATTCTTTCTCTTATGCTATGTCTCTGTACCCATTAATCAAACTCTGCACATGCCCCTCTCTCCCTTCCCCTCTCTGGCCTTTGATAACAACTATGCTGCTCAATAGTTTTATGAGTTCCACCCTTTTTTAGATCCCACATATAAATTAAACCATGTGGTATATGTCTTTCTGTACCTGGCACGTTTCTCTTAACATTAGTATATCTACCCTTGTTGCTGCAGGTGACGGGACATTTTTTTACCTTCTCATCTGTCTCTGGATACCTTGCTTGATTCCATATCTTGGTTACTTGGTTACTGTGAGTAGCGTTGCAATAAGCATGGGAGTGCAGATATTTCTTTAATATATTGACTTCATTTCCTTTGGATAAATATCCAGTAGTGAGATTCCTGTGTCAGATAGTGCCACTCTGAACATGCCCAATCTTGTCTATATCATATGGTAGTTTTATTTTTAATGTCTGGAGGATACGCCATACTGTTTTTCATATTGACTGCACTAATTTATATTCTCAAAGAGAGTGCAAGTCTTCCCTTTTATCCACATCCTCACAAGCACTTGTTATCTTTTGTCTTTTTATTATAGCTTTTCTAACTAGAGTGAAATAATATCTCATTGTGGCTTTAGTTTTATGAGGATCAGTTATCTAATGGGCCATTTGTATGTCTTCTTTTGATAAAAATCAATTTACCATTTGTCCAATTTTTAATTGGATTTTTTTTTGCTGTAAAGTTGTCTGAGTTTCTTACATATTTTAGTTTCTTATATATTTTATTTGTCTGAGTTTCTTTAATATTTTAGATATTAATCTCTGTCACAGTAACATTTGCAAATATTTTCTTCCACTCTCTAGGTTGTCCCTTTACTATTCTTATTTCGTTTCTGTGAAGAAGTTTTGAGTACTGTGACATAATTTTGTTTGTCTCTTTTTTCTTTTGTTGCCTGTGTGTTTGTGTTGTTCAAGAAAGTCCTTGCCAGAACCAATGTCAGGGAAAATTTCTTTTGTTTTCTACTTGAAGAAATTAAATTTTGGATATGTACTCTCACTTCTCTATACATGTCCATTCAATTCTTCCAGCACTGTTTATTGAAGAGAGTTTACTTCCCATATGTGTATTCTTGGAACCTTTGTTGAAAATTATTTAGTTGTAAGTGCATGAGTTTATTTATGTGTTCTTTTTTGTTACATGGGTCTATTTGTCTATGTTTATGCCAGTATAATTTTGATTATTACAGTTTGTTGTGAATTTTGTATCTGTGTAGTACGATAACCTTGGCTTTGTTATTTTTGTTCAATTGCTCAGGGCTCTTTGAGGACTTTTATAGCTACATATGAATTTTAAGATTACTTTTTCTATTTCAGTGAAATATAACATTTAATTTTAATATAGATTGCAATAACTCTATCATTTTCTTTGGGAAATAATAACATTTTAGCAATATTAATTAATCTATGAACACAGAATGTCTTTCCATGTATTGGTATTGGTGTACAGAACAATTTCTTTCCTCAAGGTTTCATATCTTTTATGTAGAGATGGTTCACCTATTTGGTTAAATTTGTTTCCAGGTATTTTATTTTGTTTGTAGTGATTAAAAATGGAATGAATTTCTTGAACTCTTTTCAAATTAGGTCACTTTGTATTCTTTAACTTTACTGAATTTGTTTATTAATTCTAATAGTTTCCTGGTTAACTCTTTAGTGTTTTTCTTATATATGATCATGTCCTCTGCATATAGGAGCAATTTTACTTCCTATTTTCCAAATTTAGATAGTGTTTATTTTATTCTCTTACCTAATTGCTCTGTCTAGGGCTTCCGTTACTATGTTGGATATAAGTGGTAAAATGAGTATCCTTCTTATTCCGAACATTAGAAGCAAAGCTTCCAACTTTTCTTCTATGTGGTATTCAAGTAGTAACTTTGTCATGTAGGGCCTTTCTTGTGTTTAGGTGTTTTCCTTCTATAATTAATTTGTTCACGGTTTTTAATTTGTTCACAGATTTATCATTTGGGAGTGTTCAATATTATTAATTTTTTTCTGCATTTATTGAAATGATGTTTGCTTTCTTTAATCGTGTTGATAAATTTTCCACTTGAAAAATATGCAAGTTCTAGGGCTGGGGATGTAGCTCAGTTGGTAGAGTGTTTGCCTCACAAGCACAAGGCCTTGGGTTCAATCCCCAGCACCACAGGGAAAAAAAAAAAAAAAGAAAGAAAGAAAAATATGCAAGTTCTGGTTTCCTCACATTCTTGCCAAAACTTGTTATATTTTTTGTCATGATCTTTGTGTGAAGTGGCACTTCATTCTGCTCTTGATATGCAGTTTTCTAAGGACTGATGATGTTGGCAGCATCCTTTCATGTATGCTTTGTTAGAGAGAAAAAGTCCTGAAAATCGGATCCAAAAATCAATGAAACGGAAAATTTAATAAAGAGAAAACAACACAGTTTATTCTTGAAATGATTAACAAGAAGAGTTAAGGATGAGGATAAGAGGGACTACATCTAGATTACTAATATCAGAGATTTTTTGAATTGCAGAAGAGTCTTACATATATTGAATAATTTCTGTCAATAAATTCAGTCTTAGATATATTGTACAAATTTGTTTGAAAAAGTAGAATCATTAAAATATATGTAATAAAATAAACTAAAATTTCCTATAGCTGCTAAAGAATTTAAATTTGCACTTGAAGACATTCTATAGGAAAAATACTCTAAAGTCCAAATTGCTTTACTGGTTAATTCCATCAAAAATTCACAGATCAATGATACATGAGTATTTTTAGAAAAAAAAAGAAAATGAAGAGTTTGACAATGACATAATAAGAAAACATAGTACACTCATTCCAGTTAGAATGGCAGCCATAGAGAATAAAAACAATAATAAATTCTGGAGAGGATTTGGGGGTAAAGGAACATTCTTACACTGATGGGAGATTACAAATTGATACAATCACTATGGAAATTAGAACTAAAGTTATCTTACTAGAGGGACACATGCATGCTCATGTTTATAGCAGCACAATTCACAAGAACCAAACTATGGAACCAGCTTAAGTGACCAAAATTGGATGAATGGATATAAAGAAAATGTGGTATATATACATAGTGAGGTTTTATTCAGCCATAAAGAAGAACAAAATTATATCATATGTAGGAAAATGGATGGAACTGAAGAACATTTTCTGAGTCAAACTCAGAAAGTCAAGCGTGGTATTTTGTTTTAATTTGTTCTTTTTAGGTGTAGATGGCTCTAGAGGGTATTAGGGCATATTACAAATACATGGAGTATAACGTATTCTAAGTAGGGTCCCATTCTTGTGTTTGTACATGATGAGGAGTTTCACTGGTCATGTATTCATATCTGAACACAGAGAAGTTATGTCATATGTTTTTATTTCATATGTAGAAGCTAGAGAGGAAAAGGAAAATAAAGGTGGGAGGCAGTTCTCATGAAAATTGAAGAGAGATCAGTAGAACAGAAGGAGACCCAGATAGGGAGAGAACGGGAGAGAAAGGGGAAATTCTGAGTAATGATACTGGGGCCAAATCATGTTGTTGTATTATGTGAATGGACAAAAAAATAACATCAAAAGCCACCATTATGTGTACATATAATGCATTGATGAAAATATGGAAAAATACTAGAGACAAATTATCCATCTGAGCAGAGTGGCAAAAAAAAGAAACTGACTGAAAACTGTAATTGTAATAAGTGTAATATTTATTACTGAGTAGGGTGATATTAAGATTATAAATTTGGTTTAACATTAATAAATCGAGTAATGTTATTCAACACATGAATAAAATAAAACGCGAATAGAATAAGAGCTTACATAAGGTTTAACAAAACTTCCCTTTCCTCTTGAGAATTTGGATTTTACTCAATTTCCTATCTCTGTTGCCCTAGGGGTAACGCTGATAGATGTGTTGGGCAATGCTGCTCACAGTAAGAACAACCCCAGTTGTAAGTTGCTTCACTCAGTGATGATTGAAAATCCATGGGGTCCTTCTGTCTTTTAACTTTTTTAAGTGAGGTTACTTGTGACTGAGCAGGTCCTTAATGGGGAGTCTGGGGACTTTGTTTATAGAGTTATAGGGATTTTTGAGTGGGTATGGTTTCTAGACCAAGTGGCCTCCTACACTCATGCCAATTTGTTTTTTGTTTTGTTTTGTTTTTGGTTTTGGTTTTGGTTTTGGTTTTGGTATCAGGCATTGGACCCAGGGGCTCTTAACCACTAAGCCATATCCCCAACTGCTTTGGGCCTCAGTAAATTGCTGATCCTGGATTTGAACTTGCAATCCTCCTGCCTCAACCTCCCAAGTTGTTGGAATTACAGGCATGTGTCACCTCATCAGGCCCAAATTTTTATAGGAATCCATATTTATGACTTTGCATTTTCATTGTCTTTTGGCCATGGTATGTATTCCAAAAATGAATCAAGTCTTTTAGGTTAGGTCTATTTTATTTTGGCTAAAGAATTTTACATGTAACTCACTGAATCAGATAGTAGTTCTTATACTGTCTTTCAGCATTCCCATTTTAATAATAAGTTCTTAGCTAAATACTTTTATTAGTTATAGATCCATCCATCCATTAAGAATTCAAATGATATTTTGAAAGTAATATTTTTTCAAATGATTTTTTTTAAAGTAATACAGTGGCACATGTATTAATCCCAGCAGCGTGGGAGGCTGAGGCAGGAGAATCTTGAGTTCAAAACCAGCCTCAGCAAAACCGAGGCACTAAGTAACTCAGTGAGACCCTGTCTCAATAAAATACAAAATAGGACTGGGGATGTGACTCAGTGGTTGAGTGCCCCTAAGTTCAATCCTCAGTACCAAAACAAAATAAAATAAAACAAAAAATCTAATATTATATATATTTGTATCAACTATTGTAAAACCCCTGGGGATTTAATGGATCATACATAATAAAGTTAATTACTTCTATTAATTTAAAACAGAATAAGAATTCTATTTGAAGTGAGATGCATGTTGTCAAAATTTGCTGAACTGGAAAAATTTTGCATGATTCCTAAACTGAAACTTGGAATAAGAACAAAATTTGGATGGTCTTTCCAAATTTTAGAGGGAGAAGGGACTTAACAGAGTGATGGGTACATAAGGATTGGGGCGAGCATGGGGTGAGCACGAGGTGATTCAGAGCATGTGGAAATTTTCAATAAAGGAGAACAGAGGCTTTGGCCTGGAAGTTATATTAGAAGGTAAGTAACTGAGGTCAGTGAACTGATGGAAAGACAGATCAGTTTATATCCAGAGGATGCCCTATTAATTTGATGTACTGCTTAAAAACTCAATATTTATCAATTGAAATTGTTAAAAGCATATGTCTACCTTAGGTTAGTAGGTATACACACTATCATGTAGTTATTAATATTGGAGGGTCAATACATATAAGCATTAGTGGGAATTTCAGGTGATAAAAGACCACCAAGGAGATCTGAGGGTTTGGCTCAGGGGCATAACACTGTTTAGCATATGAGGGGTTCCAGTGTTCCAGCACTGGAACACCCTAAACAAATCAAAATCACAAAAATGATTGCTTCAGAAAATGAAACGACTGAGAAAATTAAACAATGTTTGTAAAAATGATGTTCAAGACTTACTGATGCACCTCTGAGTAAGTTTGTTTTATTAATTGCAATCAACTCTCTAAAACAGTAAAATTGAAGATGTTTAAAAAAGCATGAATTTTCTTAATGATGCAATTAAAAACATTTTTAGCAGACCAATCTAAATGGTTTACAGAAAAATTATTTTAAAAAGATAATACTAATTAGCTAATTATTAATCAACTTATCAACTTTGAAATATGTGAAATATGCAAAACAGGTTACAGTTTATATTGAACCTACATGACTATCTGATTCTAATTAATTATTTTTTCTTTATCACTTTCTCTATTATAACATTGAAATTACAAGTTTGTTCTCTTGAATTAAAATGTTAATGTATTTCTTCTGCTAAGGTCAAACCACTTTTGTGTGTGTATGTGGCTGGAAGGTACATGCCTTGCTAAGGGAACATAAATTACTACTGTTCCCTAAGAGTGTTCAGTTCCAGTAACAATCCACCCTGCCAGTTCCCAGCAGGTAAAAATGACTCACTTCTAAATCTAGTCAATAGCCAGACATGTTTAAAACTCTAAAATCTGGTTTTACGAAAAGATTTCAATTATCTAAGATATCTGATAGAATTTTCTTCATAAATTATTGTGACATAATAGATAACTCAAATCTCTGTATTTTAAGTACTTATTGATTAATTATGTCAAGGACTTAGCAGGTAATGGCAATTTATTAATATCTACACATACAAATAAATTCCCCTTCTTTTGGAAAACACCTTCAGTCTCTCAAACATTAGTTAGCTCAGTATAGACCATGATTCAACAATTTGTGTTGTAGCTAGAAAACTGAGTTGAACTTTAACCTTTCAAATCTGCTGTGATACTGAAGTTGATATTTTGACACTAAAACATGACAGAGCGACATCTTGTAAAAGGTCAGGAAAAGTGGCGATTCATATCTTTATCAGTATATTATTCATATTCATATATTATTCAGTATATTCATATCATTATTCAGTATATTATTAATACAATCAGAACCATTCCTGATTCCTGCAGAACTGTCTGAATATAAAATTATTCCCTTTGAAACAACAACAAAATATACCTTCTGAAATTAAGAAATCATGCTACAGAAAATGAAAGGGCTAAAATACTTTCAACTTTTCTCATTTGTCACTTTTTGCTTCATTATCTTCTAAGTTGTTTTAGTGATGGCTATTCACTGTTTACCCCATCTGCTTGTATAAATTTGGTCAATATATGATTTTCACTATAATTCTGTAATGATCAGTCAATTCTTCTTCTTGATTGTATCTTGTAAATTCTCTACTGTACTCAGCATGATAACAGAAAAAGTAGTTTTCCTAAACTAACAGTTACAGTGATTTTTAGGTGAATTCTTTAAGGACGTTTACACAATAATTCAGGTTCATTTACAATATTGTGTTTTAAATGCCTTATCAAATCTATTAAGTTTGAACTAATTTAGGCAGGAGTTTTGTGCATTTTCTCTAGAGTTAATTCCTAGTTGATGACCTGACCCACAGTTGAATTTAATTGAATTTATCTCCCATGGAAGATCTTTCTTAGATTCTGTCAGCCGTTGCAATTCAATGTTAACCTGTCAACATTCACCTCGTTTTAATATTTCAACAAAATATTCATGCAAGTCTTATCTCAGATATTTTAACGTGTCTCCTCACTTCATATTTTTGCCTGTTCATATATACTCGCTGAGGCCTTGCATGTGGTAGAAGATGAGTGTTAGCCAGGGTATGTATAATTACCCATGAGTAAAATGCTCTTTGAATACTTGTGTGCCCAGTGAGGGCTCCTTCTAAATTTTGTTTGTACTTCCATCTTTATAAAAAGACTTCCCAGTTCCTAACTTATAATTCTTGCTTCTACAGAGACTCTCATGGCAGGAGTCAAGGTGAGAAAGGGTGGACTGCACCAGGGCGATTAAAGTGAAGTGGAGAATGAAAACCTTGATATTTTGAAGATGGAGATGATAAGAATTAACCATAGTATAGATATGGGTTTGGTAGGCTGAACCCCCTTCAAATGTCCCAGCAACATGTGAATATTATTTACATGTTGAAAGCAATTTACAGATGTGATTAAAGATTTTGAGATATATAGATCATCCTGGATTGCCCAGGTGAACCCAATGTCACCCCAGGGTCATTACAAGAATGAGGAGGAAGGTCAAAGGCAAGTAAAAGAAATGCTGATGGAACCAAGATATGAAGGGATTAGAGGAAGGGGTCATGAGCTAAGGAATCAAGGCAGCCTCCTGAAATTGAATGGAAAGGAAATAATCTCCCCTCAAGTTATGGGAGGAATGCAGCCCTGCTAATTTATTGATTTCAGATCTCTGACCTCCTGAATTATAAGAGAATAGATGTATGCTGTCGCAAGCCATTAATTTTGTGGTAATTATAAGGAACAATAGCAAGTAAATGTAAGGAAAACGAAATGCAAGAATTGAGGATGTCTCCATCAGACCTTAATTAGGCCAAGTCCACCATGGTGTCCTGGAGGCCGCCATGGACGCCCACCATGGCCTGGTGGTGCAGAGGCTCCTGTTCTCTTCTGTGCTAGGTGGTGTCACAGGGGACACAAGCTTTCACCATCACCTGGCAACAATGAAGCAACCACACCCTCCCACCCGCGTGCCAGTAGAGGCTCACGGGGAGCAGTAGAGGACAGAGACAGGATACTTGCACTGAGACATTAGTAGGCAGCTGGAACGCCTGCCCTTGTCCAGCAAGGACAAAATGGCCCGGCTTATGTGTTCATGAAGTATAATATGAAGCTGCAAATTATTTACCACCCCTGCTCTCTTTCTGCAGCTATCCCTTCCCCTCCTATCTTACAACCCAGCTGGTGTGCCTGCAAACACCCTCTGCAGCCATTGGCTTGATCCACTCATCTGCCTGCAAACACCCTCGGCAGCCATTGGCCTGATTGTCCTCAGCCTCGAAAACTACACCACTTGAAAGAGGATCCCCCACCATCTTTTTTCTCTTTCTCCTCCCTGCCCTGAGGGCAGACCTCCATTCGTCCTCCTGGTTAATCTCTGGTGAGCTCTTGTGTCCCGAGTGGTTTTCTGGGTGCATTTACCAGGCTGCGACTCAGACTGGGCACCCCATTAGTGCCTGCTCCCCTGGATTCAAGGGTCTGAGCTGCCTTGGGAACCAAACTGAGCTGCATTTTTCTTACATGAAGACTAGTGGGGAACTTGGACTTCTACCTGCACCTGGCAAGAAGAAAGAGTTTCTCCATTCCCGTGCTAGCGCAGTATCAGAGGAAAACAGCTAAAACTGAGGGTTTACTTGAATACTTCAGCCTCATAACCGAATGCCCCAAATGCCCAGGTTTCAATGGAAACACACACCAACAACCAGGAGGATCTCCAATGAGATCCACAGATAACAATGCCAAGGTGATAGATTGGTAGAATTATGAAAGAGACTACAAAGTAACCATGGTAAAAATGCTTATTGAAGCAATTTTAATTATATACTGCAAGAAAAGTGAAAGAATGAAAACTTTCAGGAAAGAAACAAAAATGAACAAATTTTAGAACCTAAAAAATAATTCAAATAACAGCTTCACTATATGTGTATAACATAGGATAGAGGGACCAGAAAATGAAAAATGAACTGGAAGACAGAAAATTGAAATTACCCAATCTCAATCACAGAGAAAATAGGCCAGCATAAATAAAGTTGAAAATAGAGACCCTGGGATTGTACAAAATCTCCCACATTTGTCTTATTAAGTGTTGCAAGAAGCGAAGAAAGAGCGAAGGACTGAGAAAATACTTGAAGAAATGATAACTAAAAATTTCCTGTATTTGGCAAAAGAACATAAACCTGAGTAAACATCAAATAGGATAAAATAAAATATATCCAAAACAAGATGCATCATATTCAAACATATAAAACAAAGACAAGTAATTTGAAGGAAATGAGAGGGATGCCACCTTAGTAGTAGGTTTTTGTTTTGGGGTTTTTTATAAATGAGAATTTTAGTAGTTTTCTCTTCTGAAGACTTCACGTCCACCAGGAAGTGTCACAACATCTTTCAAGTGATGGAGCAGAAGGACTGTCAACCTAGAATCTGATTCCATCCAGAATTCATTTCCAGAATGAAGGGAAAGTCATTATGGTGGAAAACATAATTTGTCACTGATAGACATACCTTAAAAGGTTGGTGAATGATCCAGGATTAAGTATTCTTAGAATTGATACCAAAAGCATAATCCATAGAATGCAGAATAATGCTATGTAGAATTTTATCCAGTTTGAAAAAATTTCTTCACTCTGATGATCTCTGTTAAGAGAATGAAAAACAATCAAGACTATGAAATAATATTTGCAAATCACATTTATGAATATATAAAGAACTCTCAAAACTGAAGAGTGAAAAATAATATCTTAGTTATAAAGTGAGCTAAGATATGAAACATTTCACTGAAGAGGCTATACAAATGTCAAATTAGCACAGGACATGATGTTAAACATTATCGGCCAAAGTAGTATCATGACATGCCTATCAGCATGACTAAAATAAAAACAGTGACAATGCCAAATGTTAGTGAGAATGCTTAGACTCAAGAATGTTGGTGTGAATGGAGAAGGGTGATGTAAATCTGGAAAACAGTTTGGTAGCTTTCTTAGCATATGTTTACCATATGACTCAACATGTGCACTCCTGGAAAAGTGTCCCAGAGAAATGCACTTACGTTCACGCAAAAAATCTATCACAGATGTTCATTGCAGCTTTTTCATAATACCCAAAAACTAGGTTATAATGTGAAAAATAAAAATTGTAGTAAATTAGAATGTAAACATCTTTAAGGATTTTTAAGGCATATAGTTTATATTAAGACTTTACTAACAATCTTACTTTTGGAACCAGAGGGAAAAAATAAGAGAAAAATTGCTATTGTTAAAAATAAGCCAAAACTATGAGAAATGTAGAATTATACTATTTTAGAAATAAGCTTACTGAAACCAAGAGGGTCTCAATGATTTACCCAATATAACCGGCAGGACTACAGTCAAATCCTCAAGTCATAGTTTAAAAAGGTATGCCTTCCTTTTGCCAGAAGTGATATAGAATCCCTTAAGAAAATTGGAAATGGATCCAGTTCCATTTCTTCTGAATTCAATAAATGTACATTGTTTGCAGAGGAAACAATGACATTTGCATATTAATTTGGAAGATTTTGCTTGATTGGTCAGAACAGATTATCATCAGTTTTCCCAGAAATTAAAGACAGACTTATCTAAATATTAACATGGTCATTTTAAAAATCTTCAGTAATTAGATGCCCATGATTGTGACTCTGTTAAAAGTATTTTGTATAAATAAAATATGTTGAACCAAGAATAAAGCCCACCTGATGTCCAGAAAAGCTGTACCTAACTTAACTTACAATTTATAAATAGAAAACTATGGATTCATTGAATGAATTATATTCTTAGTTCATATGCTATGAATTTTAGATTCCCAGTCAAGATGGTTTACAAGAAAAACAGTTAAATTCTTCAAAAGTTGTATAGAGTTCAGAATTTTCTAGTAATATTTTTTGTTTTTGTTGTTTCTTTTTTTTTTTTTTTGGCTGTGTGTGGAATTAAACCCAGGGCCTCACACATGGTAGGCAAGTGTTCTACCACTGAGTATACTTCAAATCCTCTTTTATAAATCTTTTGCAATTGCCTACTGCTAATTGCAAAACAAATTAATCAGCTTGCTCATATTTCCTGAGAAAGTATTGAACATGTTGAAAAAACGCAGTTGTCTCATAGTACTGATGGGGGTATTGGTTCCAGGACCCCTGTGGATACCCAAGTGTACGGATACCCAAATCCCTCATTTAAAATGATGTAGTAATTTTATATAATATACACACATCCTCCAGCATATTTTAAATCACCTCTAGATTACTTTTAATACAATACTATGTAAATATTTGTTATACTACATCATGTAAGGAATAATGACAAAAAGGAGTAGCTGTTCTTTAGATGCAATTTTTAGAATTATTTTTCATCTATAATTAAACATGTAGATGAAGAACATGTTGATACAGAGGTTCAACTGTAATTATTTTAAATTTTTATTGAAGGAAAATTCATCTTTATACTTTCAATTTTTAAAATGCGTATTTTTCATATAAATTTTAAATAGTAAAATTGTAATAGCATTTGAAGCTCCCAAAGTAATTTTTGTTTTCTTATTTCTAAGAGAATAGAACAGATAAATTTATAAGAATTTTTGGAGACAAATGTACATTTGTAAATATTAATAAGCTATTTGTTTCTACATACTTTCACAGATAGATCCAAATGGATCTAAATTTTTCTGCAGGTATAGCTAATGAGTTTCCATAGATTATGGAAAGTGAAGATTAAACTGATTATTAAATATTTTGTAAGTTATATAACCTTATGAACCCTAATCCTGGGGTTCTAAAAAATACATAAGGTACTATATTATCGGTGTACCCTGAGGAGCAGATTCAATCTCAGGCCCTTGTCTACCTTCTGGACATCCTGGATGGTTCATGGCTTCAGACTGCCTATGAGATATAACCCCAGGATTCTTGGTCTACTCAGACACAAATTCCTGGCTTAACTACTTTGACACAAATGATTGATAAACAGACACTTACCAAAAGCAAAGAGATATATCTTTTTAGACATTCATACCAGTCTTATATAGAGATAAGCCATAAATAAATGATGCACAGAATCTTTAGACCATTTCCTCATCCTCAGAACACAGCTATGTTGGACTCAGTTTGTGCTTACAAATAACAGAGTGGAAAAGTTTTCATTATCATTTTCCACACAGAATTAGACATTTCTTTACCTTTTTACGAAAACTTTTCCACAAGTTATCTTTTTGTGTTTTTCAGCAACAATCTTTTTCAGCATCTGTTAAGATATTACATGTACTATACAAATATGTAACATAATTTGTATGTTTTACATTGGTCAAGAATATGACTTAACATATTATTTGGATGACTGAAGTCTAAACTTCAAAAATATTGCTTACATGTGAAAAAGAACAATTTTTAACTAGCATGATAACGAATAATAAAACACATGAGCCTGTTCACCAAAACCATTATAAATAGCTGAATAATCACTGGAGAATATCTAGCTATTGATGTAACTCCATATATTTCCAGGAAGACAACTGCTGTGATAGGCTCCAGATGGTGCCCCAGAAAAAAAATCACAGATTCATTCTAAACATCTGGGTCACAGAAATATCATATCTTCCAGTAGATGCTTCAAAGACTAGGAACCCTATTTGTTTTCTGTTTTTTCAATTTTTGTCATCATGTCACTAATTAGTGACATTGCACCAGTCCTTTATTGTTAATATGTAAGCTTGGAATTATTTGCTTAATTAGCAGTCTAATTCAAAAGATATTGTCTTATTTTATATCAAAAGTTAGTCCCAAATTTTGTACTCCTGTTTACTAACAGACCATCCAGCTTTTCATAAAATTATTGTTTTATAAAATTGGCAATGAACATTTCTAATTTCCTTTGGAGTGCCAATTACAACAAAGTTTAAGTAGTGAAAAATAAATATCCATGCATGAGTATTGTTTTATAGCTAGGGACAACACTATGATATGATTTTGATCAAAAAACATTTACAGAACTTTGATGCCAAAGGCTGGGAAAGTGTTAGTTTTTTTCTTGGGTTTTTATTTTTTTTCCAGCTAGAAGGGAACACACAAAGCTGTTGCCACTTCTTCCTTCCTCTTCCTAACATCCCTGCCTTTGAAGTGACTGTGATATTTGGGACTGTCTCAAACATCTTACACCAAGGAGTTACAAGTATAAAGGAAAGATCTAGAAGACTGTTTGAGAAACTTGGAATTTACCCAATGAAATGATCGCTCAACTAGGAAAAATGAAAAGAAATGGACATTTAAAGTCTCTGAAAATTGAAGTAATGGTATACAGCAAAAACAGCACATTTATCAAAGAATGTCTCCTAACTCTAGGAATATCAAGGTCTGCAGCATTCAGATCACAACATGCTTCACTCACCTCCAATGTGTGTTTTATGGAGTCATTAGCCTGGAAAATACAACCAAGAATTAGAGCTTCTTTTCACTGTGCTCGCTAGTACTGCCTGAGATTAATGGGGACATGGCAGCAGTAATTTTTATCCCTCACCCTAGCTCCCTGCTGCAGGAGTCTGTATTCTGGGAAAGTCCCCCAAGGGGAGTAGGGTTCCCTTGACTCTCACAGAAGCAGAAGTTCAATCCAGACACGAACATTGTGACAGCTCACTGATGAGGAAGATTTTCTGTAACTGGACAAAGAATATGAAAAGTCCAAGAGTTACCAATCTTCTCCCACATGCCCACTAATAAAATAGTGATGTCACTGTTGGAAATAAAAATATATGATATACAGTTCTTTACATAATCTGGAAATTAACACCCTATCTGAGACGCTGGTGGCAAAGATCTTCTATCCTATAGGCTCTCTCTTCATACTTTCAGCTGTTTCTTTTGCTGTGAAGAAGCTTTTTAGTTTGATGCCAGCCCATTTATTGACCTTTTTATTTATATCTTCCATTTTGGAGTCATGATAACGCAGTCACTTCCTGTGCCAATATGTTGGAATGTTGGGCCTACATTTTCTTCTAGCAGGTGTAGGACTTCGGGTCTAATTCCTAGGTCTTTGATTCACTTTGAGTTGAATTTTGTGCAGGATGAGAGAGAGGGGTTAATTTTCATTCCACTACATATGTACTTCCAGTTTTTTTCCAGCACATTAGTTGAAGAGGCTGTCTTTTCTTTAATGTATGTTTTTGTCTAATATGAGATAACTCTATTTATATACATCTATCTCTCTGGATTCTCTTCTGTTCCACTGGTCTTCTTGCCTATTTTGGTGCCAATACCATGTTGGTTTTTGTTACTCTAACTCTGTAGTATAATTTAAGGTCTGGTATTTTGATGCCTCCAATTTGCTTTTCTCTCTAAGGATTGCTTTGGTCAACAAATATATGAAAAAAAATTCAACATCTCTAGAAATTTGAGAAATTCAAATTAAAACTACCCTGAGATTTCATCTCACTCCAGTCATAATGGCAATCATCAAGAATACAAATACCAATAAATGTTGGTGAGGATGTGGGGGAAAAGGTACCCTCATACATTGCTGGAGGGACTGCAAATTGGAGCAATCACTCTGTAAAGCGGTATGGATATTCCTCAGAAAACTTGGAATGGAACCACCATTTGACCCAGTTATCCTACTCCTCCCCTTATACCCAGAGGACTTAAAAATCAGCATAATATGTGATGCAGTCACATCGATATTTATAGTAGCTCAATTCACAATAGCTAGACTATGGAAACAACCTAGGTGCCCTTTAACAGATGAATGGATAAAGAAACATGGTATATATACACAATGGAGTATTTTTTCTTGATAAAAAAGCCCTTTTTATTCTAATTAGTTATACATGACAGTAGAATGCATTTTGACACCTCATCCATGAGAGGAGTACAACTTCTCACTCTTCTACTTGTACACAGTGCAGAATCACACCAGTCATATGATTATTTATGCACATAAGATAATAATGTCCAATTTACCTACTATCCTTCCTACCTACATATCCCCTCCCCTCCCTTCACTCATTTCTGTCTCTCCCAAAGTACCTCTATTCTTCTGTAGCCCCCATTCCTTTATTGCACAGTGGAGAATTACTAAGCCTTCAAGAAGAATGACCTTATGACATTTGCCAGTAAATAGATGGATCTGGAGATCATTATGCTAAGTGAACGTAGCCAGTCCACAAAAACCAAAGGTTGAATGTTTTCACTGATATGTGGAAAACACAATAAGGAGGGAAGGGAAAAATAGGAACTCAGTATATTAATAAAAGGAATGAAGGGAAGGGAGGAGGTAGGAAAAGAAAAGATAATGGAATGAATCTGCCATAATTTTTCTACATGACTACACCACAGTGAACCCCACCACCATGTACATGTACAAGAATAGGATCCTAATTAGATTAAAATATATTCCATGGTTGTATAAATATATCAAAATGGATTCTACTATCATGTATAGCAAAAATAAATCAGCATACTCCAGTGATGGAGCCAGAGCAATATTTATAGCTAGACTATGGAAGCAATCTAGATGCCCTTCAATAAAGGAATGGATAAAGAAAATGTGGTACATATACACAATGGAATAACTTAACCTTACTTAACCTTAAAAAAGAATGAAATTATGACATTTGCAGGTAAATGGATGGAGCTGGAGAATACTATGCTAAGTGAAAAAAGCCAAACCCCAAACACCAAAGGCTGAATACTTTCTCTGAGAAGTGGATGCTGATCTATAATGGGTTAGGGGGAGGTGGTAGGGAAAAATGAAGGAACATTGGATTGGGCAGAGGGGATTGAGAGAGGGGAGGGGGTATGGGGATGGGAAGGACTGTGGAATGAGATGGACATTATTACTTTGCAAACATGTATGATTGCATGACCTGTGTGTGACTCTGCACCATGTATGATCAGAGAAATAAGAAGTTGTGCTCCATTTGTGTACAATGTGTCAAAATGCTATCTATTGTCATGTATAACTAATTAGAACAAATTTCAAAATACAAATAAAAAAGAACAAAAAATAAATAGGGCATGAAAAGAAAAAAACTAGAAAGTTTTTGTCACAAAGAGGAAAAACAGGCAGATGCCGGAAGATGCCTTGAAGCAAGCTCATAAATTGGATTTAACAGACAAGAATATCAAAAGTTCAAAAAACTGCAAGAAACCATGTCTAAAGAATTAATGCAAGATATGATGAGAAAATCTCATCAACTGGAGTATGTCAATAAAATAGTAAAAATTATAAAGTAGAATCAAATGAAATTCTATAGTTGTTAAGTATAACAACTGTTATGATTTCCATATTAGATGTCCCCCCAAAACTTATGTGCATACAAAGCCAGCCTCAGCAAAAAGTGAGGCCCATCTCTAAATAAGATACAAAATAGAGCTGGGGATGTGACTCAGTAGTCTAGTGCCCCTGAGTTCAATCCCCAGTACCCCTCCTCCCAAAAAACTCACATGTGAGACAATGCAAAAAGTTTAGAGATGAAATGATTGAGTCCTGAGAGTTTTGACCTAATCAGTGCATTAATCCCCCTTGTAGGGATTAACTGAATGGTGACTATAGGCAGTTAGGATGTGGCTGCAGGAGCTGGGTCATTGTGGGCATGACTTGAGGGAATATTTCTGTTCGTGGTGAGAGTATACTTTTTTCTCTTATTCCTAGAGATTATGTCCTGGTTCAGTTTCATCCACCACACTCTTCCACCATGGTGTACCACACTGGCACAGTATGATGGAGCCATTCATCTATGGATGAAGACCCCTGAACCCATGAGCCCCAAATAAATTTCCTTCCTCTAAAATTGTTCTTGTCAAATTTTTTGGTCACAATGGTGAAAAAACCATCTAAAAAAATAAGCAAAAAAAAAAAAAAAAAAGAATCTGCTAATAAGTCTCATGGGTAGATTTGAGCTGATACAAGTACAAATAAATGAATTTAATGAGGGATGTTACATGACCAATAAAAAAAGGTATTAGAAAGAAAGAAGAAAAATTAATAGAACTTCAGAGAAATGTAGGACAATATTAAGTATACCAACATATGAAAGCTACAGGACTCAAAACCATATGGCACTGGCCTAAGAATAGATATAGCAATATGTGGGTAGATGAAAAAGCCCAGAAATTAACCATTTTTGGTCAATTGGCTTTGGTGAAGAGTTCTAAGCCATGACAATCAAAGTGTGACACATAAACTTTTACGATGGGAAAGACCCTGTTAAGATGCAAAGACAAGCTCCCAACTGGGAGATAATATGCGCAAATCACCTATCCGTCAGAACTCTAGCATCTAAAATGTAAAATACTCTCAGTAGCAAAACGATAATAGTAATAATTTAGTCCAAAATGGACAGGCCTTCATGATTGACTTCAGCAGACTACATAAATGCCAAATATTCATGCCAAAAGAAATTAAACATTGACAGCCATTTTGGAAGTGAAAATTAGACCCTGCTGCGATGTCTATGCATGCATATCAAAACAGCAAGATCAAAATTCATATACAACAAATTCTGGCCATAATTAATAGAAACCAGCCTTTTCAAACTTCACAGGTGGGAATTCACAATTGTACAGCCACTTGTTTAAATAATTTTACAAGTGTTTGTAAATGAGACACAAGTATACACTGACTATATGATCTAGCAATCACACTCCTGGCTGTGTTTCTCAGAGAAATAAAAACTTTTGGGCACACAGAAACATATACATCATAGTGAAACCAAAATTATAGGTAATTGGGTTGAATCAAGGAATGAAGGCCATCTGAGTCTGGAAGTTGGGGACCACCCCTGAGAGATTGGGGTATCAGTGTCTCCAGGGCCCTTTTGATCACCAAGGTTACCTGCCTATATTACCCCACCCAAAAGGTCGCAGTCAGGGAATTGCTAATTAATGCCCCCTGGACCCCTACCTGCCTGAATCACTCCATTTGGCCCTTCCCCCTGCCCATCTGCTTCTCATGTTTTTGCCATCTCACCAGCGTCTCCTGGGCCTAGTCACATAGTCAGGTAGGAGAGAGATAAGGGGGAGAGAGAGCAGGAGATAATCTATAAACAGGGCAGGGCACACTAACTTCTTGGAAATCCACAACACCAGCCATGTCCCCCTTCTCCCTCCCTTGAGAAGTCTGTGTTACTACCTTTAAATAAAACTTGCTTAATATGCTTGCCTTGGCATGATTCTCTGGTGTTATACTTCAACATCTGAGAAAGCAGAACTTGTCAACAATAAATGGCAGTATCAATAGTTTCACAGTAGTTTATTTATTTTCGACCCCACATTAAAATCATTCAATTAGTGAATGATTAAATACAACCAATACTCCTATGGAATATCATTCAGCAATTTAGAAGAATTAACTGTTAATACAACAACTTGGGTGGATCTAAAAGGTATTATACTGAGTAAAAAATGTTTGTCTCAAATTGTTGCATACATGAATCTGTTTATATAACATTCTCATTCATATGGAGAAAAGATCAGAGGTTACCTTGACAGGGGTGTGTGACTATAAATGGGTAGCAAGAGGCACTTATTTGGAGAATGAAACATTTTTGGACCTAAATTTCATGGTGGTTATTTACTATACATGTGAGATTAAACAACTTAGAATTATACTTTAGCATTGAGCCAATGTTTGTTTTCTTCTTTTGATGTTATACTATACTTATGTAAGATACATTAATTGAGGAGAAGCAAGCAAAGGATACAGGTCCCCTCAGGACCGCTGTGTAATCTCCTGTGAATATATAATTATTCCAAAGTTTAGAGAAAAGGAAAGATATCTGCAACACAGATCTAGCTAAAAAAACTCACCTTATGCTAAGACAAATAAACCAGTTAAAAATTTCACACATCATATGATAATATTTACATGAAGCATACAAAATAGATATATCCATAGATATAGAAACTTAATTAGTGGTTCTCAAAGACTTGAGAATGTAGTGGGGCAGAAGGGTAGGGAAGAACTGCTATAGATAGTGGCATTTTTTGAAGTAATAAAATATTCTAAAATTAGATCATGATATATGCACAACTCTGTAAATATAATAAAATTCATTGAATTTTATACCTTAGATTAACTTTTTAAGTATAGCTAAATGCATTGTTTAAAAAATGAATCCTAATATTATGTGTAACTAAAAAGAATTTTTAAAAACTGGCAAAAAAAAAAAAAACAAGAAAGAATATAGGAAAGTCCCAGAGGCTTTCTGAGACATTGGCCCTGAACTTCAGCAAGGAATTAGAATCACCAGGATAATGAACGTAGGTAATATCACCCTGTTCTGCAACTTCTAGTGTTTTGTAAACATTGTGCTTTGGAATTTATAACTAATGGTCTCCCTGATTAATTTTAATTATCTGATGACATTTCATTGTATAAATACACAGAGAATATTTATTCTTATTCTCATAGATGTTTAATTTGTCCATTTCTCTTTATATTCATGACAGAATTGTTTTTCTTTTCTTTTCTTTTTTTTAGAAACTAAAGAAAACCTATCGCAGTACACAATACAAGCATATCTTTAACTTTTTAGCCTCTGGTCTTTTTATTCTCCAAAGCTATTGTACCAATTACTCTCTTCTGGCACAGTATGCTAGCCTTATTTTCCAAATTATGTTCTACATTGCTATTGCCAGACATTATTTTTTCTTCTATACTGCATGTCATTTCAGAATTATTTTGCATTTCTGTAATTTCTAGAAAAATTGAGCAGATTTTTAGTTATTTATTTAGCTAACATTTACCATTTATTAAAAATAATTAGTACTATAGTTTCAATGCTAAATATCCTGCAAAGGATATTTAGGATGTGTTAAAGGCTTTGGGCCTAAGGGACATTATTGGAAATTGGTAGGAGATTCTCAGGTCATTTGAGGCATTCACTCAGTAGTGATTGTGGAATCTTGGTCTCTTCCTCTAGCCCGTTTAACCCTGGTCGTGGAGTGAGCAGTTTTCCCCACCATTGTCATCTAGCTTGGCTATTAGACATTCAAAGCAATTGGTTTGCCTGACCTTGAATTAGAAATTTCAAAGTTATGAGCCAGAATAAAATTTCCTCTTTATAAGTTACTTACATTCAAAGCAATTGGTTTGCCTGATCTTGAATTAGAAATTTCAAAGTTATGAGCCAGAATAAACTTTTCCTCTTTATAAGTTACTTACCTCAGATTTTTCATGATTGTTGCAGAAAAGTGGTTAACATAATCATCATATGATTTTCCCATATTTCTATTTTTAATTGCAGCATTTTTCTTTATGTAATCATAGCAATTATCTGAGGGAAACTTTATTGCAAATTTCTTTTCCCTTTATATAACATGTCTATTTGTGTTTTATAAAGTCTTTTTTCAATTTCTAATTTTAGTGCAAGAGAAATAATAACGTGTTAAAAATTGACGTGCACTTAATATTAGCATTTTATTTTCATATTGTGGTTTTTAAAAACTGAAATAATTTTGTGAACTTTCCATAAGGATATAATTCGCTTTTTTCCATATGGGTCAGTGTTGTGGGGTCTGGTTATCGACACATAGTGAGACCACCAGACACTAGAGTAGAAAAAGACATTTATTTTGGGGAAAGAGAGAAAAAAGAAAGAAAACAGACTAACGCGTCAGGACCACTACTCCAGTAAAGGAAGCAGTAGTAGTGACTTCAGCAAGCTGGTTTTTAAAGTGAAAAACATTAAAAAATCCTGGCAGGCTTACAATAGGGGCCTTTTTACTCTCTCTCTCTCTCTCTCTCTCTCTCTCTCTCTCTCTCTCTCTCTCTTCAAGGAGAATGCAAGCAGCCAGCTCCAGCTTATCTATTTCAGGCTGCACCTGGTGGGTTAGCAGGGCCAGCTAGGCAGGGGAGCCAGACTACCCATGTCTGGAACTGGCAGCTTCTGGGGCCTCCAGAGGGATGGGTTGCTTCACAGAAATGGTCACAGTGCCCTTAACTCATGGCCACATTATTTTATCTGGGGTACTGTCCTTGTATTTACCACAGTCAACACAACTCAGAGATTTTATTCACACTTATTTTGTATTTGTTTTATTTCAGAGAGTTTCTACCTTTTTTTAAATAAGGGGGTCTCTACTCTTCTACATTCCCCCCTTTCTCTAGAATATTAGTAAAATCATTGACTTATAATGGAATCAAAGGACTATTAGCTTTACAGAATAAGTGTTTGGGCTTTGAGGTCCTTTTGGTCAAGGTCTGTGGACAGTGCCTACAAGGATGTTGCTTTGGAGGAGATGATGTCTCCTAGAGACTGCTTTCTTTTGAGGATGATAAAGCATATCTTTTTTGCCTGCAACCAGCATCTGGAAAACATTTATATTGGGAGATGAAAGCTGTTAATGTATGGCCTTTATTTTTATTCCCCTTTTCTCAGGCCTCATTATTTTGGGAATTTTTTACTTTCCATATCCATTATTTCAGACTCTGAAAGGAAAGGGAAAATCGGGTGATGACTCTCTGGGAGCGGGTGGAGTGGGGGAAAGTGCTTCCTTTCAGAGTTCTGGAAGTGAACATGAGGGCATGCAGAGGGGGATTTTGGAGGGAAGCCCCAAGACCATCCAAGCAATGTCAACCCTCTTTATGTTACTCCATAAGTCCAGGTGGTGAGCGGTGGGAGGAGGGCTGCTCTGGGACCCCCCGCCCCACCCCCGCCAGTTGTAGCTGAGCTCACTGCCCCATCAAAAAACTGCAAAAGTAAAAATAGGGAGAAGAAAAGTACCATAGTCGAGGCCCAGATTTGGGGTGTTCCTCCCACAAGTTCATGATCTCAGTTCCTTTGGAGCATAGCAAACATGATTAATCTTTGGACCATACTTTCCTGATGGTTTAGTTGTTTCCATCCTGCTCAACAAATTACAAAAAATAAGATCAGAGACACAACAGTATCATTAAGGCTAGTAACCCAGCTACATGTGTAGAAAAATACTTAAAAGGGTTATGGGAAGATATCCCTTCAGCTAAACTGTTCCAAAATTTTTTATTATCAAAAGTAGGTGGTTAGGCATTAGTCATAGCCAGAACCTGAGATTGTATTTTCAATACATCCAAAGAAGCATTATGAACAGGATCAAGTCCCATTAAATTATTACATATATTGTGCCATTGAACCTCAGTGTCATTGTGTGGAACCCTAGCAAAGTAAAAGTGAGTACTGAAATGAGATTAATACAAAATAAACATTGTAGCATCTGGAACACATCAATGAATATCATGAAGATGTTAGAAGTCAATAAGCTCTCACCAGGAGGCGGAAGAACTGAGAAGTTGTTCCCATAACAAGGCCTTACAAAGGCTGGAGAGGAGAGGACAAAGCCTGTATTTGGGAACTTTAACATTAGCAGAGTTATCAGGAATGCAAACACATTTAATTTTTAATGTCATTGATGTCCCCAGAATATATAGTTACACTATTTAATGTCATCTGATCTTTGCAAAATATCTTATTTTTGGTATAATGTGTTTAGTAGAGGTCTCTATATTTCTGTTACTTAGGGCTAGATAATTATACTAGTAAACATAGATGAGGCCTACCTTGCAACTTAGGAAGATCTGCAGGCCTTAAAATGACTAAAAATTTCTGACTCTGGCAGTTTCTCTTGATATCAGGCACATCTGCCTAAGAGTTTCTTTTGAAGCTTTCAATCTTTACTTATTTCAGGGGGCTAACACAAGTGTATATCTGAAGCTACATTTAACTATTTTTTTTTAATGTCCAAGAATGGCTATATTTTTATTTTAACTGCTCTGCTAGGTATTTAAGACCAAGCTGGTCAAATTGACCTGTTTCTGACTGTTAAAGAGTCAGCTGAGTTTCCACAGGGTCACTCATGGGGAACTTGAGAGCAGCTTCTTAGCTCCTTTAGTGCCATCTGTTAGGTAGGGTCTCTTTGATGAGGTGGCTTCCTTTGGAAGCATCAGGGATGTCTCCTTTTTCCAATGACCCTCCTCTGCAGCAGATGCACTGATTGGCTTTTCGTCCTCTAGTGGTCTCATCCATCTCCCTGATCAGGAGGTTGTATGACCCATATTGCAAAGTTCTTTAGAGACGTTCTCTTGTTCCCTGGACTTAGGCTGACTCTGAGGGCAAGAACCAAATACTTTTTTGTTTTGTTTTGTTTCGTTTGCCCCCTTTATTTTAATCTCAGTTTCTAAGTTTGATCTTAAACATCCAGCAAGACAGTTCCACCAGTCATAAAGAAAGAGCACAGGGCTTTAGTGTTTAGGATTTTACAGATATTTATCCCTTTTATTTATCGTATCTGTCCTATAGGTGATGGTTTAGAATTTCAAATTTAGGTTGTTTATTTTTGAAGTAGTACGTAAAACATAAACAGACAATAATTATAAAGTTTACAATGAAAATATAAAATGAAATTAACAGAGTAAAAATATATTTAGTTTGTGTAATAGCCATGAATCAAGAAAAATGACTCTTATGATCTTAAACCTTTACTTAGTTACACATAAATTTAGTTTGGAGAACACCAACATGGCAAAGTGTTTCTTTAAGCTTCACATCTAACCAAGCTTAACTTTTTAAAGTATAATTTAGAATCCAGAGTGTATGATAATCATAGATCTGTATGGGCTAACAAAAAAGCAAAGGATAACCTTAAATCTCTTATACATTTAGGAAAAAGTGTTAATGATCAGAAATTGAGTCAAAGGAACAAATGTAGCATAGGTCTTTAAACTTTTACATAACACTTAGACAAGGCTCAGATATTGTCTCAGATGTATACATGTCTAGTCAAATATATTTTGGGTGTTAACAATATTGTTACAGCATAAATAGCAGTTGTTTGTTTATCAAAGTATGTACTTAAGACTTTAGAACAGGAACATATCTTAATTTTTTAAGACTCAGTTTTCCCAAGTAATAAAATCTGACAAATACAAGAAAATTATCTTGATATGGACATATCAACATTTTAGATTTTGTTTCATATCAGTACATTAAAGTTTAAATAAATCTGACTGTTAAGTATAGCCAATTTAATCACAAAAACAAACTTTGTGAAATTTATCCTTTACTTCCTCAGGCCCTCCTATCACCTACACAGACCCTTTTACTTACTCAGACCTCTTTTAAAACTTAATCAGACCCTCTTTCACTTACTCAGAACTTTCACTTGCACAAACCTTTACTTCCACAAACCTTCACTACAAACCTTTTTTTTCTTTTCTTTTTAACACAAGCCTTATATCTAATTTCCCATCAACAGTCTTATATCTCATTTCCCATCACAAATCTTCTTAAAACTCTCTCCCTTTAAACCTTCTTATATCTCTTTTTCTCCTTTTAAATTTACAATTTAAAAACAATCTTTATAAAATTTTAAATTTAGACAAATTACTCCATTTTAATAAGATTAAATACTTTTTTATTTACAGTACTCTAATTGAAACTCTTCATACATACAATTATATCAGTTTGTTTACCAATTTGTGAAAACACAAATAATGTTTCAGTATATCATCCCATGGAATAAGAAGGTAGGAGTACTTGATGCTGTATTAACCATTAGCTACTTGTAAATTAATCATATGTCTCTAACAATGTCATGATTAATCCCATGCATGTTAAATCCAATTTGTTCATTTTTCCTGTAAGAACCAAGAAAACAAATAAGCATATTGAATAGCATTTGTCCTCTCTTCCTTGTTGAAGAAAAGTCCTAGAAACAATGGATATTAGACATTTTAGAGTAAACATTAGTTTTTACCACCTAGAAAGACTTGTGAGTTAAATGATTTTAAGACATTTTACTTTTATTTGTTTACCCAATTTAAATCAAACCTTTTAAAACATGTGAATTAACGGTATTTGGATCCATTTTTGAATTTTAATTTTATGAGCACTCATTACTTATGTCAATTTTTGTATCATGTACATGATTTTTGGACACACAATAGACAGACAACACAATATACACATAACACAAAAGTAAAGGCCTTGTAGCTTTCTGTAGGTGAATCTCTATTACAATGTCACAGACATCAAAAAAACTCCAGTTGAATAAAAATAGACTGATCAAAAAAAATTAACCTAGGTATTTAGGATCAAGATTATGAGCTTTAAAAAATATAGAATCCAAGGGAAAAAAAACAAGAGTTCTGGAAAAATGACACAGCTGTTAATTATTTCTGTAAAGAAGCATGAGAGAGAGAGAAAATCTTAAAACCATTTTTCTATGTTGCAGCCCAGGAGTTTAAAACAGTCTTGGGTTGGAGTTTTCTTCAGTCTTGGGTTGGTCCTGGGTCTTTTGTCTTTTGCAATTCACATTCCAAAGCAGGCTTCAGCAAGGCTAGGCCAGGGAAGTTGCTGACTAGGGTTTTTTAACCCTTTTTTCCTCAGTTGGTAATCAGTTCAGGTTAGGATGCAGAAAATCTTGAAACGTCATTATGTTCCTTACTGAGATGTCATCAGCTGCTGGATTGGTCAATGTTAAGGGAGGATATTTACCAGTTAGTTGTGCTCTTAAAATCTCTTCAGAAGGGGAATATTTGCCTGCTTTTGGCCCTTCATCATCCCTGTATCTTGGAGCTCATCGGAGATATTGGGGGACTTGGGAAGGTAGCTGCAGTGAGGGGAGGGGTGTTTATCCCTGGGTGATTTCCTTTATCCTTTCCCAGTTTACTTGGGTGTAGGAATTTTACAAAGGGCTAGCCCACACCAAAAGTGGGCCACTCCAGTGAACGAAGAGTGTTCAGTTTGCTGGGGTAAACTTATCTCCGGATTCGGCTTTTTTTAAGTCTGAAAAATGAAGCTCATTTAGTTCAGGGAGTTATTAGATTTAGATTGAGATTATCCCATTTTAAGATAAAGGAGGTCAGAAAAGACGATAAGAGAACACAGAACACAAAACAAAAGTACAACAATACCAGAGCGGCTGTGTGGCAAAAGAATTGAAAACACAGAGATGTCAGACCACCATTCAGCCACTCCAAATGGAGCTACAGTGAAGCCAGACTCTTGCTCAGCCACCCTGAGTGGGACCAGAGAGAGCCCAGAGCATCCTCCAGGCTCCTTGGACTCAGAGAGTAATGTTGCATCCAGCTTCTCACGAGTCTACTGAAAAGTGCACACAATAGAAAAAGGACATAACTCTGGAGGTTTGCAGAGATCTTAACTGGGGACAAAATGACACCAGAGATGAGGAGGGTTTAAAACATGCAGACAACACTCCAAGTCCAGGCAGCTGTAGTAGTCTGGGTCTGGAGTCTTCACAAGCTGATCCCGGATGAGCCCCCAAAAATGTGTGGGGTTCAGTTATCAACGCATAGTGAGACCACCAGACACTAGAGTAGAAAAAGACATTTATTTTGAGGAAAGAGAGAAAAAGGAAAGAAAACAGACTGACGCGTCAGGACCACTACTCCAGGTAAGGGAAGCAGTAGTAGTAAGTGACTTTGCAAGCTGGTTTTTAAAGTGAAAATCATTTAAAAAAAAAGTCCTGGTAGGCTTACAGTAGGGGCCTTTTTACTTCCTCTCTCTCTCTCTCTTTCTCTCTCTCTCTCTCTTTTCAAGGAGAATGCAAGCAGCCAGCTCCAGCTTATCTATTTCAGGCTGCACCTGGTGGGTTAGCAGGGCCAGCTAGGCAGGGGAGCCAGACTACCTATGTCTGGAACTGGCAGCTTCTGGGGCCTCCAAAGGGATGGGTTGCTTCACAGAAATGGTCACAGTGCCCTTAACTCATGGCCACATTATTTTATCTGGGGTACTTTCCTTGTATTTACCACAGTCAACACAACTCAGAGATTTTATGCACACTTATTTTGTATTTGTTTTATTTCAGAGAGTGTCTATCTTTTTTTTTTTTTAATAAGGGTGCATCTCTAGTCTTTTGCAGCCAGCAGGCTCCTAATTTATTTAACAGCCATTTCTTTCCCCATGAAGTCATACTGACACTTCTCTTACATCCTGTGTTTTACTAACTTTCTATCCTCTTCATTATATACCACTGGCGTATCTGTTTGCCACTCTTTAGTAAATGTAATCAGCATCTCCATCCACCTTCTGAGCAATATTACAGAGCTTAGAACACTTTAAGATCATTATATCTTTTGCATTTTATAAGCAATTATTTTCAACTATTTTAGTTAGCTTTTTGATTTCTAAACAAATTATTATTATTATTATATTATTATTACCACTAATGCCATTCTTGTTTCATAGAACCAATGATTATTTTTTCATACAGAGTGAAATCGTAGATGATTTTAATAGTCTCAATACTTTATCTTGGTCATATTGTGCCTATACACAGAAAATATTATTTAAAGTACATCACTTGATTTAAAAAAATACATATTTTCTTATATTTATTTCTTCTACATAAAATATTCATTTTGCTACTTTCTTTTTGCTACTCAATCTTTTTTCAAATTGAAAATGTCTAAAATTAAGGTAATAAGTACTACTTGATTTTGAGGCAAAATTTTCTAATTAAGAGATAAATCTAAATAATTTATTCTGCTCTGTTAGAGAAAGTAGGGCTTGCTAGATTTTATATTAAAATGCATGTATTTAAATTTATATTCTGTATAAGTTTTTTAATAAAAGTCTGTGAATTTGTAATACATAAAAGACTCATGTAAGCACCAACACAAGCACCTGAAGTCTTGCCTATACCACACTTTATAGTCAGACATCTCTCACCTCTGAATGATGGCAACCACTGACCAGTTCTCTTATTTTGCCTCTTCCAGAATGTTCTAATACAAGTCCATATACTATGTAATTTTGTGAGATTGGCATCTTTCACTTGGCCTAACATATTTGAGATTATCTATGTTGTTGTGTCTATAGCAATACGTTTTTTTTCCTGTTGTTAAGTGATATCACAGTGTATGGTTGTACCACAGCTTATTCTTTCAGGGGAGAAAGGGAAATCACATTATTTCAAACTTTTAAGATTTAAGAATGATACTGAATATATTTAGGTTTACATAATTTTTTATTTCTCTAAGTTAAATAACTTAAATTGGAATTGCAGAGTCATTGGAGAGGTAAAGATTTTAATATTTTTTAAAAATCTACAAAACTGGGCTACTACTACTCAGTTGGTAGAGTGCTTGCCTTGCAAGCACAAGGCCCTGGGTTCAATCCCCAGCACCACACACACACACAAAAAAAAATCTACAAAACTGTTTTCTGGAGCACTTGTACCATTTTTCATTGCCACCATGATTTCTAAAATTTTATAGCATTTTTAAAACTTTTTTGTCCACCACTTCTTTTTGCACCTCAGACCTTTATTTCAAATTGTTTCCTTTTAATATATAAATAACTATGTTTATTTAATTTATTTATATACTTACTTATATATATATTTTTATATTTTTCATTTAGGGTTTTTTTTTTTTTTTTGAACTGGAAATTGATGCCAGGGCTCTGTGGATGCAAGGCAAATGCTTTGCTGCTGAGCTACATCCCAGCCTTGTATTTTTCATTTAGGATTTTCAACTGTAAGAAACTGATAATGGTCATCACTCTCATTTGAATTGATTTGAAAATATATATAAAATCTTTGTGAAAGAAGAGTTTAGCTTCAGTTTCAATCCTAGACTCGTGGATTTTTCTTGGCTTCTTGAATATAATATTGCACTGTCTTTTGTCTTCTACTCCTACTAACAAATAGATTGTTTTCCGTTTGTTTTTCCTTAAGATAAATGATCTTTATTCTCAGGCACAACTTTTTAAAGATTTTCTCACTATCCTTCTATTGTTGGAACTCTGTGCTTCCTGAAATTAAGATCTCTATTTTTTCATTTATTCTAGAAATAGCTTAACTATGATCTCTTCAAATTGTATCTTCACATTTTCCCTATGCTCCTTTTCTGCAAATCAATGAGATTTTATTTAGGAGACCCATCCTACCCTCCATTTCCTAATCTTTTAAATTATTTCTACTTTTTTTATTTCCTGATTTTCATTCTATATCATTCTTCAGATCTATTTTTCAGCTCATTTATTTTCTGTTCAACCTTGGCAATGTATTTACCTATATTCTGAATTTTTCATTTCAATGACTACATGTTCTCATTTCTAGAAAATGTATTTGATTCTTTCTTAAAATTCAAGCAATATTTTTATATAAAGCCTTTCTTTCACAATTTTTTGTATTTCTTTTTAAATATCTTCAATCACTTCAAACATACTTAGTACTTTATATCACATTTGCATTGGAATTGAATCTTTATTATCCTGAATCCCTGATTGTTTCTGCAAGTGTTATGCAGTTTTGGATTTTGAGTTCATTTGGCAGTTGGTTCATGAGAATCTTCCATGCCTTGATCTCAAATGCTGATTCCAGAGATATTTTGAGATTTATTTGATCAGAAACCTAAAGGCATTGTCTTGCTCAAATCACATTTGGATGTTATATATGAGACTTCAGTATTCAGGACCATGTGTCTGATATACATTCAAACTCATGTGAATGGTGACACTGGGTCTAAGTCTGCTAAAGATTTTTCCCACTCAGTGCCCAGCTGAGGCAGATGATCTTCCATTATATCATTGAATGGATGTCTTGATATCCATCCTTTTCCTGAATATGTAGCCCAGCACCAGTAGTCTATCACATCAATGTGATATTCAAAATTCAGTTCATATTTAGCATATAAATTTACTAAACTATAAAGATGCCAACACTTATAATTATGATAATATAAAATATCTGAGGAGGAAATTATAAGCTACTGGGGGTGATTAGTTGAAGGTATTTAATAACTTTAGAATAAGTACCATAGTTAGTAGCCCATAATTCACTCAAAGCAAGGTAGTATTCTCTGTTGCATGTTTCACATAGAAATGTCCAAAAATGTTTCTTATATCATAGTCACAAAATTATAAATTTACAGAATTGTAATATATTATAGTCTGTCTTCACGTTCAAGAGCAACCATGGTTCTGAACCTTATGGCATTAGACAATTGTTTCCTAAGTTTCGCTTCAGCTTAAAATTTCATTATGAAATGTAATTACAATTTATTAAATCATGATATCACCACCGCTAGATTATGCATAAAATTGCTACCATTTCATTCTTTAATTTTGTTGTGCATGAAGATATATTGATAAACTCTCTCAATTTGTGAATCTGTGATAACATTACAAAAATTTCTTTAAAAATGAAGAAGTTGGCCTATTTCTGAAAAAATGTTGCAGAAGAAATATTTTTATTTGATTTTTCAGTAAAACTTATTACAAAATTAAAAGTGGTTATCTTTTTTTTTTAAATTTTTAAAATTTTTACAGACTGCATTTTGATTCATTATACCCAAACGGGGTACAACTTTTTGTTTCTATAGTTGTACACAATGTGGATTCACGCCATTTGTGTAATCATACATGTACATAGGGTAATGACATTTGTCTCATTCCACCATCTTTCATACCCCCCCTCATTTCCCTCTACATAATCCAAATTTCCTCCACTCTTCTCTCACCCCCACCTCCATTACGTATCATCATCTACTTATCAGTGAAAATATTTGGCCTTTGGTTTGGGGACACTGGCTTATTTCATTTAGCATGATATTCTCCAATTCCATCCATTTACCTGCAAATGCCATAATTTTACTCTGCTTTATGGCTGAATAATATTCCATTGTGTATATACATTACAATTTCTTTATCCATTTATTTATTGAAGGGCATCTAGGTTGGTTCCACAATCTAGTTATTGCGAATTAAGCAGCTATAAACATTGATGTGGCTCCGTTACTGTAGTATGCTGATTTTAAGTCCTTTGGGTACAGACGAAGATATACAGGCAGTTAACAAATATGTGAAAAAGTGTCAACATCTCTAGTAATTAGAGAAATGCAAATTAAAACCACCCTAAGATTTCATATAACTCCAATTAGAATGGCTATTATCAAGAACACAAGCAATAATAGGTGTTGGTGTGGATGTGAGGAAAGAGGCACACTCATACATTGCTGGTGGAGTTGCAAATTGGTGCAACCATTCTAGAAAGCAATATGGAGATTCCTCAGAAAACTTGGAATGGACCCACCTTTTGACCCAGCTCCTTGGCTTATACCCCAAAGGGGTTATCTTTAAGAAAATATTGTGTCATCATTGTATTTTACAAACCTATTTCAAAACTCACTGTCACATAGACGGCCCAGTTGTGCCAGGACCATGGGGCAGTATCATGATTCAGATATGAAATGTCCCAAAAGCCCATGAGTGAGAATGTAAGAAAGCTTAGAGGTGAAATGATTGGGTTATGAGAGTCCTAATCTGATCAGTGCATTCATTCTCTGATAGGGATTGATAGGGAATACCTGGATAGTAACTGTATACAGCAGGGTGTGGCTGAAGGCGGTGGGTCATTGGGGGCATGCCTTGAGGGATATATTTTGTCCCTAGTCTGCGGTCGCTCTCTCTGCTTTCTGGTGTGATGTCCGGACCTGCCTTCCTCTGCCACACTCTTCCACCATGATGTTCTTCCTCTCTTCCTCACCTCTGGCCCAGAGCAATGGAGTTGGTCATTTATGGACTGAGACCTCTGAAACCATAAACACCAAAATAAACTTTTCCTCCTCTAAAATTTTTCATCAGGTCTTTTGATCGCAACAGAGAAAAGCTGACTAAAACACATAGGTTGCAAACAGGCCAAAGGAAGTCCCTAGGGACAGTACGGGAGACTTACAATTTTAAGGGGAAAACTTACAAGAAATCAGTGACTACTCCCAGAATATTTCAGTGACTGCAAGCTCAAATGGTAGCATCTCTGACTCTCACAGTACTTTGTGAAGCAGTGCCTGTTGTCCCCCATGGCGTTCTGTCCAGTGACAGCTGACTGGACAAGGGACACAGTGGCTCAGTTCCATGCTCACCCCCACTTGGAAAGGGGTTTTAGATGTCAAGCTGCAGAAGGTGTGCATCAGATTGCTTAGTTTGCTTATATCAACAGCATCCCAAGGAACTGAGCACGCGTAAGCAAGTAGCTTTCTACAACTTGCCTTAAATCCCAGTGTGAATAAGAAAAAGCATTGTCCTTCGCAATAATGTATCTGTACTTTCTGTACAAGCTTGCTCTCTTAACTTGGCTAGGTGTTCTCAGAACAGAAAGAGGACATTGAGAGACATGCTATCTTATTGTGCTTCTTTCTTCAGGGACAATGCTGTCACATATTTTAGGGACATTTAAATTTTCTTATAAAAGGTGAGTATAAATCAATTTAGTTGGAAAAAATGAAGAATGAAAATAGGAGAAGGTATGAGTTTGGATAGGTAAAGACTCTAGGGATGCTGACAATGTGATACCAAATTCATATGAGCAGTTTCAACTAGAATTCCACAGAACAAGGCAGAGTGATATTGTAAACTATAACTTTTGGTCAACTTTAAATTTCTTAATTTTTTTAATGGGCTAGAAAGTAGGGGGTATTCCTGATGTTTTACTGGACTATTGTTTTCACATATATAACATTATTTATATCATTGAAATATTCATATACACTGAAACAGACAAACAAGACACTATTGCTAATGTTTTGCCATTATTTTTCTATTTCATGGTGAAGTCAGAAAGAAAGATTGTAGATTCCACAAGATTATTAAGAGTCCCAGTCAGTGCTACAACCTATTTGCTTTTTTCTCCTCTTTTTCAGTTGATCCCAACTCAAAAAGCTCCAGATCTATAAAAGCCAGAATGTGGTCACTAAAGTCTAGAAGTTATTTTATTTTTAAATGAATGCATTTATCAATTAATTCATGTTTGGTGAGTAAAAATTAGAAGATGCTCAAAAGGAGGCAAAAACTAATCATTCTAAGTCTCTGTAATTGAGGCTAAAATATATACTCTACATACACATAGAATAAAAATATTTTTGACTAAGTATAGGAACCAGATATTTTGCTACTCTATTGCTCATTATAATTTTTATATATCAAACATATTTCTTTAAGCCATATTCAAATTAAAACATGTTACTACTTTTTTTCTGATGGAGCCCATTCCTGTGTACCCCAAAGAATTTCATGCTTCTGTTTGATACAATCTTTGGCTTTTTAGTGAAAGTTAAGGAATTTACCTCAGTTGTGGATTAATTTTTGGTGGGTGGTATGTAATGTTGATGTATCATAAATTAGACAACATGAGTAAATACTAAAGAAGAACTATAAAATTATCTGAGGCTCCAATTCAAGATTCTAGTTTGGTACTCTCATTTATTTCCCTCAAGGTATGCTTTTGGGATGAATGCTAGGGGAAGAAGGAAGATGCTGAGCTCTAAAGAGGATTGTGAACAGGATCATTCTAGCCATTTTCAGTGTGCCTACCTCTCACAGTGGACAGGAAAAGCACTCTGGTTTCCCTACCCAGGAAGGGTCTGCCGAATGCAGGCAGACACACAGGTTTCCCAATCAGTTCGTCAGTCAACATATCAAGAAACCGTGACCAAATCGGTGCGCACATTCAAGGACTGTCACAGGAAAACTACACAAGGCTTCGGCCTCTCACAGAGATTGCAGTATTGAGTCAGAAACAGACTTCCCAGCCTACACACCACACCCAAATTTCCCATGTCCTCTTCATTAGGAAGTAGGTCTTTTCTTTCCATTCTCTGTAACCTGGGATTGTATTCAACAACCTTGAATTGAGCATAAATAAGAAATAATCCCTGTTCTTAGCAAGATTAACTCCTCAAATTCACATTTGGACCTTCTGATTTTACAACTGTTTTTCTTAAGAGATGATATTTACTGCCTTTTATTGATATGCTATTATTCCTTTTTTCCACAAGCCTATGTCTAATATGAACAGCACATCTGAATGTGAATTCATCATCCTGGAAGGGACCTCAGTCATGGAAAGAGTTAAGCAAGCTTCCTACGGCAGAGACTGACAAATTGCAGACCCAACAGGTGAAAACTGTTACTTCCAATCATATGAGTAAAGATTACTTGCCTCACCCTGGGTAGCGTCCTGAGTGGTCAAGTCCCCTAGAGTAGATAAAGTAGGTTCGAAGGAAGAAGAAAGGAATTAGTGATTTGTGTGTTGATTGAGTAGAAAATGAAAGTAAGAGAGCAAAGTTTATCTCTTTTTTTTTTTTTTTTTTTTTTTAAGAATTTTGCAGACCAAAGTCAAGGAGACATTAGAAAAAGTCTAGATGGGGAAATAACGTCAAATTTGCATGCGCTGTTATTTTATTTGCTTAGCCTGTTGCGTGGTTAGTATCTTTCTAATTAGTAGCAGCACAAGGATAGTTGTTGATTTGAGAAACAAAAGCCAGAGAAGAAAGAGCTACTGAAGAAGGGGCAATTTGGAAAAAGAATATTTTAATGAAGTGGGAGGAGATGGAACCCAAATAAAAGGGTCAAAGTTTAATTTAATCAAGACTAGAGTAATCTACACTTTCCAGAGTGTAGCATATAGAGGCTGATAGCAAGATTCTCTACAGTGCTTAATCTCAACAGTTCACATCAACTTCAGGTCCTTAAGTTAAAGGGGACAGTTACTAGTACCTCATCTCCAGGAGCATAAATTTGTCTGCAGACTTCAAAATCTCAAAACTATGATAAAATTATTACAGAATGATTAATAGAATCCATTTCAAATGAACCAACACACATATACAAGTTAGCAGTACAAAGTTTAAAGAAAAGCTCATCAAATTTATGGATAAAAAGGAAAGGTTCTAGTTTTCATTCAAGCTTCTGTTTTGCTATTGTCATTGGCTGTCTTGAATTTTTGGGCTTTTGCCAGTAGTAATACATTTTGTATGCTGTTGACATTTTTAAAATGTATTTAGTGTATGAGAATGAAACTTGTTAATCTAAATTGTGTCTCTTTCTATAATTATAGATCCCAGCCATCCAATATTTTTGATAATAGCATAGTTTTCAGCTTGTTAACAACATGAATGCCAATGAGGAAGTGTGTCTCTAGAACGAAGCATCTTTCTTTATCATGTCATTGTGACAGAAATGAGGCATTTGATTTCAATAGCTTATTTAAGTTCCCTCGTCTTCTGCTTCACTATCGCCAGTTTTGCGCTGGCATTATTTGCCCACCTGTTACTCTGAATCCTGTGACAATTGAACTATTTTGATCAGCTTCCTTATTCCTACAGAACATAAATATACTTGATGAAGTTTCCAGTCCCCTGGTTGGATATCAAATGATACAGTATGCTTCTTCTGCCAGCCCAGATGTTTTCTGTCTTGGGCCCAGGTTCTCTTCATTTTTAACTTAACACAGTATGAATTTGTTCATGGATGTGAAATACTCTTTTAAAATTTTATCCCTTCTTATTTAGAATATAAACTAAGCTGTATCTGTCTTTTGATCATTCAGTTCTCACTATCTAGCCAAGGTTTTAGATCAGCCACTTAGTGTTTGCTAAAGAAATGAGTGAATGAGCAAAATCGCCATCAACAATTCAATGGAATTACTTCTTACAGATCTGGATTTTGGGTTTTGGTCTCAGTACATTTCAACTGTAATAATGTTAGAGAATTTCAATGATTTTTGTAAAATAAATACGTATAACTAGATGATAGCTAAAAGACAGATTATTTTAGATTAGACAGAAATGTAGATTTTACTCATTTTAACCTATCTTAGATGACTTTATTAGCATAAATTGTCATTTGGTTTATTTTGCTTGTGTTTGCATGTCATTCACAGGTAATTATGTTTTAAAGGTGTGCTTGACATAATCAAATGAGTGAATTATGAATATTTTCCTTTTAACCAATACGACCACAGATGCTATCAAACTGCAATTTCCTGGAATCTCTTAAATCTTCCTAAATCCACTAGTATAAAAATAATGTGTAAGTACACTGACATTCCTCTTGATGCACTTTGAGTATATTTACCTCATTGTCAGGATGCTAGTTCTGTATCTTTTTTCATGAATATTCTTTTAGAAAGATATCATTATGCTTGTTCCTTTTCTTTCTACTGTCTGACCTTATTTTTAAGTTTTCTTCAAGACACTTACGACTTGGATTTGGCAGATGCTGCACTACACAAAACTACAAGACAGGAATTTTACTTTTTCTATCCACTGTCCTTCTTTAAAACTCATTAATGTAGTTTATAACTTTTTCAGATTACTTTCAAACATCAGTGTCCTATTTATTAATGCCTTTTATAATTTTACTTTCTTTCCCTTCTAAGTTCTTCTTCATCACGCACACACAAAAAATCAATTAATGAACTAGGCTGAGGTCAGAAAGAGCATTCAGACTCTGGAAAGGAGTTGGAGACTTGAAGAATCTAGTATTAAATGAGAGACTTAAGTAATGAAAACACAACAGCCAAATTTTTCATATACAGTTCTCAGGAGCAAGACTTGACACAGGGAACCTAGACTATGATCCTGGAATTTGGCAGTGATGAAGAAAAATGCCAGTAGTTTGGGACACTTGCCTATTAAAATTTCTGATGCAAATTACAACTTTTGTCCTGATGTTTCCAAGATTTAATTCCACAACTGTAAGACAGACGCTTCTGGTGTAGTTAGTGAAGTCAGGTATCTACTTTATCCCAGGCCCAGTAACTGACATAAAGAGGAAGAGACTTTTAAAATCTAAATATTTAAAAACTTAACTCCCTCTCTTATACATACACAGCACAATGTGCACTGTGGTCTTGCTTATATTGTTTGACTACATATATACAAATTACACGCATAGAAAATGATTATATAGTTAGAACTTGGGTATTTTGCTTTTTTACTTAACATATGTATTTTGCTTTTATACTTAACTTCATATCATGAGTTTCTTTAGCATCACTTAATAAGAATATATTTTTATAGTTGCCTCTCTTACAACAGGGGAAATTGAGTCTCAGAAATATTAAGGAAGGTGTCCAGGATTGTACAGATAGACTGTGCCAGAATGGAACACTGTTTTCCAATTTAGTTGTACTCAATCCCTGCTTTGCTATTAAATTCATTATTACTAAAATAAAAATTGTTTTTTTCTGTGTAAAATAATGGTGATGACTCTATTTTGTCACCATCTTTGATGATTTCCTTAGAATATATTTTTACAGAAAGTTAGCAATAGATAGGGTAAGGCCATGTCTAAAACTATAGATGTATAAAAATTAGTTTTAGGAATAATATATAATTTGATGCTGTTATCCTGAAATAATGTCATCACCCCTAAACCATGTTAAAAATGATTAATATCTGTCTGACGTACTACATTGACTGCGGAGTTTTCCCCCACTTTATTTTTACCAACATTGTCTGTTTTTCTATTTCTGTGTTAATCAGTTTTGCATTGCTGTGTTCAAAACAGCAAACAAAAACAACTTAGAGAAGGAAAAAACTTATTTTGGCTAATGGTTGCTGAGGTTTAGTCCCTGGTCAGCCAAGTCCATTGCTCTGTCCCCAAGGTGAGACAGAACATCATGAAGAAAGGATACACTGGAATAAAGTTGGTCCATTCATGGCATCCAGGAAGCAGTTAGAGGGATAAGAGGGAAGGGGAAGGGGTTACAGGAAAGATGAACCCTTCCAGGACATAACCCCAGTGGCCCACTTCCTCCAGGCACAACCCACCTGTGTGTACTTATCACCCACTACTGACTGTTCAAACTATGATGGACTGATGGGGTTACAGCTTTTACAAGTCCAATCATTTCACCTCTAAACATTCTTACATCAATCAGCATAGGAGCTTTTTGGCCACACCTCATATCCAAGTCAGAACAGTTGCTTTGGTAAAGAATGGCTTCCCTTGGGAATCTTGTTAAGGAAGTCTGATCCTAAGCCAACATGATGAAGGTGGGGGCCTACTTTGTCTTCTGTTTGGTGCAGGGTCTCTGGTCTAATTCCTAGGTCCTTGATCCATTTTGAGTTGAATTTTGTGTAGGGTGAGAGATAGAGGTTTGATTTCATTTTACTGCATATGGATTTCCAGTTTTTCCTACACAATTTTTTGGACAGACTGTCTTTTCTCCATTGTATGTTTTTGGCTCCTTTGTCTAGTATGAGGTCACTGTATTTCTGTGGGTTTGTCTCTGTGTCTTCTATTCTGTACCATTGGTCTGTTTATTTTGGTGCCAATACCATGCTGTTTTTGTCACTATAGCTCTGTAGCATAGTTTAAGTTCTGGTATTGTGATACCTCCTACTTCACTCTTTCGGCTCAGGATTGCTTTGGCTATTTGAGATCTCTTATTCTTCCAGATGAAGTTTATGATTCCTTTTTCTATTTCTATGAGGAATGTCATTGGATTCTGATTGGAATTGCTTTGAATCTGTATAGTACCTTTGGTAGTATGGCCATTTGGACAATATTAATTCTGCCTACCCAAGAACATAGGAGAGCTTTCCATCTTCTAAGATTTCCATTAATTTCGTTCCTTAGTGTTCAGTCATTTTCATTTGTAGGGGTCTTTCACCTCTTTTCTTAGATTGAATACCAAGTATTTTATATTTTTGAGGCTATTGTGAATGGAGTGGTTTTCCTAATTTCTCTTTCAGAGGATTAGTCACTTTTAAATAGAAATACATTAGATTTATGCATATTGATTTTATATACTGTTACTTTGCTGAATTCATTTATTAGTTCTAGAAGTTTTCTTCTAGAGTGAAAACTCTAGTGGAGTTTTTTGAATCCTCTAAATATAGAATCATGTCGTTGGCAAATAGTGATAGCTTGAATTCTTCTTTTTCTACTCATATCCTTTTAATTTCTTTGCTCCCAAAGCACAAGAAATCAAAGTAAGAATCAATAAATGGGATGGATTCAAACTAAAAAGTTTTTTCTCAGCAAAGGACACAATCAATAATGAGAAAAGAGAGCCTACAGAGTGGGAGAAAATCTTTTCCACATATACTTCAAATTTATAAAGAACTTAGAAAAACTTATACCAAAACAACAAAGAACCCAATCAATAAATGGGCCAAGGAACTGGACAGACACTTTACATAAGATATAGAGCCGATTAATCAATATATGAAAAAGTGTTCAACATCTCTAGTAATTAGAGAAATACAAATCAAAAACAACTCTAAAGATTTTATCTTACTCCAATTAGAATGGCTATTATAAAGAAAAAGGCACACTTTTACATTGCTGGTGGAGCTGCAAATTGGTGCAGTCACTCTGGGAAGAAGTATGAAGATTTCTCAGAAAACTTGGAGTGGACCTATCTTTTGACCCAGTTATCCTGCTCCTTCGTTTATACCCAAAAGACTTAAAACTAGCATACTACAGTAACACAGCCATATCAATGTTCATAGCAGCTCAATTCATAATAACTAGATTGTGGAACCAACCTAGATGCCCTTCAATAGATGAATGATGGATAAAGAAACTGGTATATATATACAATGAAATATTATTCAGCCATAAAGAAGAATAATATTATGGTATTTGCAGGTAAATGGATGGAATTGGAGAATATCATGCTAAGTGAAATAAGCCACTCCCCAAAAACCAAAGGTCAATGTTTTCCATGATAAGTGGATGATGATACATAATGGGAGTCGGCGGGGAGTGGGTGGTGAGAGATGAATGGAAAAACTTTAGATTACGTACAGGGAAATGAGAGGGAGGAGGGAGTAGGGGTATGAAAGATGGTGGAATGACACAGACATCATTACCCTATGCACATGTATGATTACATGAACAGTATGAATCTACATCATGCACATCCATGGAAACAAAAAATTGTACCCCATTTGGGTATAATGAATCAAAATGCAGTCTGTAAAATTTAAAAAAAAAATGCTTTCAATAATAAAAAAGAATAGCAAAAAATGTTCAACATCCCTCGTTTTAAGAGAAATGCAAATCAAAACTACCTTAAGATTTCATCTTAGCCCAATTAGAATGTCTTTTATTAAGAATACAGGCAACAACAGGTGTTGGCGAGGATGTGGGAAAAAGGGTACACTCATACATTGCTGGTGGGATTGCAAGTTGGTGCAGCCACTCTGGAAAGCAGTGTGGAGATTCCTTAGAAAACTTGGAATGGATCCACCATTTGACCCAGCTATCCCACTCCTTGGCCTATACCTAAAGGACTTAAAATCAGATTACTACAGTGATGCAGCCACATCAATGTTCATAGCTGCCCAATTCACAATAGCTAGATTGTGGAACCAACCTAGATGCCCTTCAATAGATGAATGGATAAAGAAACTGTGGTATATATCCACAATGGAATATTACTCAGCCATAAAGAAGAATAAAATTATGGCTTTTGCAGGTAAATGGATGATGTTGGAGACTGTTATGCTAAGTGAGATCAGCCAATCCCAAAATCCAAGGGCCGAATGGTCTCTCTGATAAGTGAATGATGATGCATAATGCGGGGTGGAAGAGAGGCAAGAATGGAGAAAGGATAGATAGCATAGAGGGAAGGGAGGAGTGGGGTAGGGGGGGTAATAATAACAGAATGTGTGACAAATATCATTGCCCTGTGTACATGTATGAATGCACAGATGGTGTGACTCTACTTTGTGTACAACCAGAGAAACAATAGTTGCACTCCAAAACAAACAAAAAATAAATAAAAAGAGAATACCTTCCCATTGCCTTATAACTAATCAAAATAATTCTCATAATCTCTAAGTAATGCATTAATTTAATTGTTGTATGAATGTAATCCTTTTCCTCATTTTGTATTTCCACCAGTCATTGCTAATACATTGGAAAACTTTATTTTTCTGGATTTAAACTCTACCATTTCACTAGAATGACCTGTTTAACATTATCACTGCAAAACTTGTTCAAAATATTAAGGTCAGTGTTATGTTGAAGATTCTTTAAATTTTTCTATTGCTTCCATTACTTTTTAAAAATATATAATCATATTATTTGCAAATAATAATCATGTATTCCCCTTTTTAATATTTACATTTCTCATTTATTTATGCAATATACAACTTTGGTGATGATAACTGTGAATTTAGATACCTTTGTTTGCTTGTTTAAGTACTACAACTTTACTAGTATATGATGTTAGTTAATAGTATGGCATAAATATATTTTAAAATATCAAAGAAGTTGTTTATACTACTTGTTTTCCAAGGATTGTATCAGGAATAATTTATGAATGTTATTAAGTGCCTTTTATATGCAAATAAATAATGTCTTCCTTTGTAGTTTTTCTAGCCTAAAATATTTTATTATTTTCTTGTTATACTTCCTAATTCTTATCATGTTTTATCACTAAATATTTTATTCATTTATGCTGACTTTGGTTATGTACTTTAGAATATTTCAATTCATATTCTAAGTTACTAGATGTACAATTTGCTTTTCTTGCATTGTCTCTGCATAAGGGTTGTACAGGATTTTAAAAAGAAAGCAGAAAGCTTTGCCTAAATTCTAGAATATAGAAGTGTATGTAAACCATCTTCCTTAAGTTTTTCTTATGTAATTCCCTCTAAAATCCATTTTCTGTGACTTCATACTGATAAATTATTAATGTCAGAAAATCAATTAATCTATCTTCCCCATTTTAACAAAGAAACAAGTTCAGAGAGTGTCATTGCTTATCCATTGTGACAATGGATAGGACACTGTCCCCATCCTCTCATCCTTGAGGCAGGACAGAGCTTGACAAAGAAGGAGTCTGTCTCCCTGAATCACCAGGTAGAGCAACTCCACCGAACAGACAGAAATACACAAATAAAAACATAAATCCAGGAATTCAGAAATCTAACCTGGCTGTCTGTGAATTAAAATAATTTCCTAGGATGAATCAAGATCATATAAATGCATAAGCATTTATATTACCTAATTTTGGCCTTGCAATTTCAGATGAGTCATATGAATCCTGACTTGTCCTTCCTAGTAAGCATGGTCAGCAGAGTCTGCAGGTTGGAAAGGTGTATTCACAGTTGAATGAAATCTATCCACATTTGCTATACTGACATTAGAAACCACAAGAAAAAGAAGATAAAGAGAGGTAAATGACCAATTGAACAATTAAAAATGGAACAAATGTCTGTTATAAATGTGCTATGGATTTTTTTTTTCTTTTTACTATGATTGGGTCTTTTGGGTGGTGCCTGGGCAAAATTATAATTACCAGCCACATGTGAGATCCTCTCATTCTGATATAAATTTTGAAAGGGAGTTAGTAAACCCAAGAGAAATCTGAAACATGGACAAATATGTACACTACATATTCATGGTGCTAAAATGCATAATTGAAGTTTTAAAGGGCTAGTCTACATTAAATTTTTTAAAAATCTATATTTGCAAATAACTTGCTTTATGTAGTAGTGAAAAGTGTGGCAATACATCAATGAACCAGTAAGAAAAAGATGTGAATTTTTCTTTTTCCCTTGGTATTGGTGTTCATAATATGATAGGTTAGTTAATATTTAACCTGATATTCTGAAAATGTTGTATTTAATCAATTTTAAATTTCACATATATTCTAAATAACCTTGGAATTTTCTCTATACTTCTAAATGGCACATTTTCCAAAATATTATGGATTTAGTGATGGACAGGTCTTGACAAACTTATTAATTAGAAATTATTTTATTTATGAAATCTACCTGGAATTTTCATGAATAATGTTTTACCCTGATTCAGTAAATCTAGACAGTATCTCTTTATTTTTTTCTCATATAAATTAGTGCTACTTGTGGGAATATATTGATCTGGATCAATCAGAAAACACTTGCAATCTTAAGGAGAAACCTGAGTACCCATAGATTCAACATACCAAATGAATTGCTCAAGATTTGAGAGCAATATCATGTTGAGCACCATGTCAATGTTGCTATTGAGTCCCGTTTTCCATTATTGCTGCAAAAAAATTATTAAAAGCATTTGTGAATTAAAATGATTAAATCTTTTGACCCACTCAAATGTAATAATCCCCAAAGACACAACTTCAGAATTCTAATTTTCCTTTGAACTGTCACATATTTGAAGACCTAAATTAATTAATTATTTGATATGATAAAATACATCTTTATTTTGCATTCCAATAATTTTGATAGTTCAAGAGCTGCATTTGATTTTATGATGATTGTACCAAAGATATGTTCTTATGTTGCAATTTTTCTTCAAATTCCCATTTGCCAATAGTCTCAGAAATTACAAGTATTCCTTGAACACAAATATGTCAAAAGGCAAAAGTAACAAAAAGGTAGTCAAGTGCAAGGAAAGACATTGAAAATAAGTGGAAAATGTCTTAACCTTATATTCTCAGTTGCTTTGCACCTTGGCCCCTTCTCCCTATGGAAGTGCTAATGTGCAACCCAGGGCTTCCTCTATGAAGCCTCTGTAATGCCTCCTAAAAATACACACACACACACACACACACACACATATGCACATATACTTACACACACACACACACACTCACTTGAGTATGCACACACACGCATGTATTTTTTAATGGTGCATTATAATACACATAATGTTGGGGTTCTTTGTTACACATTCATTCATGAACACCATATAAATGCCTCTTTTTGAGGGCTTTACCTAGACTAAAACAGGCATGTGCTTATGTGACAAACTGACAATTTCCAAAATCTTGTCTTCACAGGACCCTTACCCATTCTAACATTTCAAAATAATCATTTTTTTTAGGTCAAGTCCTTAAAATGTCACTTTTAAGATACATATGGCTTTGTTGACAGTGGGGTAGGTAGGTGGAAGAAGAAGCAAGGGAAAATTACATTAATTCAATTTTTTCCAAACTACTTTCAAGAGATAATAGGATTTTATGTGTAACTTTTACTCATAAAGTTTTGAACTTAATTGTAGTCACCGATTTATTCACTGTGAAAACATTTATTTCCTTCTGTGGATCAGGCACTCACTGATGTGTTAACTGTAGGTATATATGCCCCCGGGAGTTACCAGTGTGCTCCAGCCTATAGGGATCTCTGTGTTTCCTAACGCTTTCAACACTTATCTAGCTTCTCTACCCCTTAGCCTGCATTGCCCGGTGGTGTGCATTCCATGTCATCTCCATCTGCTTTTCCTGTAAGTTATCAGCAACTGGAGAGATGGGAGACTTTATTCTGTAAATGACACTGATCAGTGTCCGACTGTAAAGGAGTTGGGGATGCTGAGGATGCTAAGCAGTGCATAGGGGGCCTAGAATTTGAAAATATGGTTTATACAGGTATTTTGTTTTGTTTTGTTTTTCAACTCATGTAAAAAAGTCTCTTTCAGCTCTCTTTCCCTAAGACATGCTTGACCCATTTCCCACTGAAAATCAATTTGAACTCCACAGGAGAATATTCTGACTTATTTAATCACGAAAAACTATGGCAATATTTTATTATCCAGCTTTTCACTTCCAATCATTAGGGATTATTTTCTTAGTATAGCTATTTCACAACAATATTTACTTAACATCTATTATGGACTTAAAAGATATGCAAATCATTGAGCTTGTAATTGTGAAAAATGGGAACTTTATCAATAATGTTCTAGAAATAGCTAAATAAACAATCATTGCAAAGGCAGTAAGTATGCTGTGAGACTTGCACAGAAAGCTACAGGTGCATGGGAAACACATGTCTTCTGTTTTCAGGGCTGAATGGAGGTGTTTTGAAAGAAACACAAGGAGAAATCAGAAGAAAGGAAGGAGGAAGATAAAGATTAAACAGTGTTTTAAGGGAAGAACACATGGGAAGTAAGGCTCAGAGATGACCTAGAATACAGTTTCTCCATGAGGCCAGTGTGAATTTCTATATTCTATTGTAAAATGGGAAGTGTAGTATTTTCTGCTATGAGAAAACATGCTTACCTTTCTCAGCCCAAAGAATGGACTAAGAGACACAAGAAACAGCAAAAAGTGAGACTTGACTTTAATGACCCTCTCGCAAGATTGGATGTGTTGGGGAAAGCAAGCACCCTCAGTGAGGTTACAATCTGCATTGGATCCCTTAATGCACTAGGTTCCTCCCCTAGTTCTTCATTGGTTGAGTACTATGGGCTGCACAACCTTCCCAAACATCACTTAGGTTTTGCTATCTCTAATTGGTTTATTTAAAGAAACATATCCTTAGTTGCCCCAACTCCCTTTGTTCTCTTTTGGCAAAGTCCCCTGGGATAGAGTGCCTTTCGGTTTATATAGTTTATCTCTGTTTTTTTCAGGTGGGAGGGGGCTTTCTTCTCACCTCTGGTTTGTCAAGGGGCCATGGATTTTTACACTGCAATATTAACTGCTTGTAACTTTCCATTCTGCTCTCCCCTCCAACTGCCTTTCTTACACCCCAAGTCTTTTTACATTTGAAGCTAAATACTGTATTTTGGAAATGACCACTGAACTTTTTATTTCTCACATCTTTCTGAATTTATCCAGAAAGATGAACTGGAAGTGTTGGGTAATCGGATGACCCCTGAACAACACACATTTCAACTCTGTAAACCACTTATGCACAAATTTATTTTGTGGGAGGGAGATTTACAATTTGGAAATTTCACAAATTGCGTAGAGTAGAAATACCTCAAAAATAAGAAAAATTAGGGATGTCATGAATGCATAAAACATATGTAGATAATAATCTTTTATCTTTTGCTGCCATGAAATATAGAAAAAAAATCTATTATATGAAGTAAAACATTAGTTAAAATCAGACACAGATCATACATGCAGCATTCACAGTTACAAGAAATGTGAATTTGTCTCTAACTACTTAAATTAATAATTTCTAATTGTATAAATTAACTATAGAATATATGATACTACCATAACGATTTCGTAGCCACCTCCTGTTGCTGTTTTGGTGAACCAAAGTGTTGAGAGCCTTCGCTTACCCTGAGGCGTGGCATTAATGTCTCTCCAGTGAATTCTTTCATATTACAGTAAAAAGTGATGTTTCACATCAGAGGTGTATTTTTCAGCATGTATAATACATACAACATACCAAATAAGTGATAACCATTTAGCTTATCATCAAGGTTTCTTGTCAACAGCAAGATATCAGTAAAGTTTGGGGGAAGTGAAAAGTTATGCAGAGGTTTTGGTCTGCCTGGAGGATGATTCTCTATCCCCCACCTTGTTCAAGGGTCCACCACACACTAGGATTTGGACATTTCAACTTACTATCCAGAGTAAAGATTCTTTTAAAATTATCACTTTTTTATTCAACATACTGGAATACAAGTAATAAACCATTTTAAGATATTTCAGTTCAGAAATGTTAGTGTTCTACTTACAAACACATTTAATCAAGTCTTTTACAAGGCTTTCATTTCTTAGATAGTGAAAATATCTTATATATTATAAACATCACAAATTTAGCATATCAAGTTTTCTAAATATCTAAATGTTTAACAAACTAAATGTTCCCAATTATGAAATAATTCTATGCATCTAATGACGTAAGCTCATAAAGTAGATACATGTTATATTCTTTTTTTCTTAAATATTTTATTTAGTTGTAGCTGGCCATAATACCTTTATTTTATTTATTTTTATGTGGTGCTGAGGATTGAACCCAGTGCCTCACATGTGCTATGCAAGTGCTCTACCACTAAGCCACAACCCCAGCCCCTGTTATATCTTTTTAATAATTGCAATGTTGCTTCTAATCTTAGTGAAAATCCCTTGATACCTTTCAATCATCAATGTAAAAATGTTTAGTTCAATACACAGTTAAAATGAAAGAAAAAGTAAGGTTTATTTGTTAGGTCACTAATGTGCCAAATTCAAGCATATTCAATACTCCAATACTAAATACACACAATTGTTGCAAATGTATATATTGCCATATTTCTTTATATATGAACAAAAGTATTCAAATGATGAGTTTGATTTTTTCCATCATTTTTAGTATTTAATTCAAGTATTCTAAAATTCATATTCAATGCATCTCTATTAATAATTGCTAAACAAATCAAGATTCTATTTTCAGTATTTTTATGTCAACAATGAAGATATTTGTTCAGGATGCTGGTTTGAGTTCCTAAGAAACAAATTGAGAAAATGAAGGTCTACAGTTGCAAAAGCGAAGTTCCATTCTTACCAAGGGCTAGAGGACCCACACATTACTCCGAGTTAAAGCTGAAACCTACTGACAAAATTCTCTCATCTGTTGAAATTTATTTACCATCAAATTCTGTTCTGAAATGATTTCTCTTTCTCCCATCTGGTAGGACCACAGTTTTTATAGGTATTTCCATGGTGTCTCATTTGACCCTTTTTGTGTTCACTGCCTTACGTACTGTTGGAAACAACACACAAACACTCGTTGTTGCAGGGGGCTCATATTCTAACGGGGGCAGTGTCTGACCAGGGCTTAGATATATAGTCATGTAGATTACAGACTACAAATTGAGTTGTCTCTTTCAATAGTTAATCAGGAAATCCCTTTCCAAAGAAAAAGTGAGCAACTTCTGTAAAGATGAGGGAAGAGATCCACCTGAATGGAAGGAAAAGCCAGTGAGTTAGGATTGAGTAAAATGTACATAAGTGCCTGCAGATCAGTGAGACAGACCAGAACGCAATAAATTAAGGTAAGAAAGGTCAGAGATATACCTACCTGACAGATATTGCAGACACTTTCAGGCAAGGATAAATGTTTGGAATAAAAAGTAATCCAACAGTTTTAAGCAAGGGTATGTCATGGTCATATTTTTAGAATACTCTCCACTGATTGCTGTGTGGAAACCTGATTTGAAGAAGCTAGAATTAAATGCAGTGAAATAAGGATGCAATTAGTCAAGTGACAGTTGATGGTGACTCCACTAAGGAAATAAATGTGGATGTGGTAAGGAATGGTCAGACTTAGGATGTATTTTAGGCTTAGAGTAAATAAGACTTGCTGATGGATTGAATCTGGACTCTGAGGGTAGAAGGGGAAATCAATTGCTATTGATATATTACTCAAAATTTTGGAGTTTGAGGAACATGATGGTGAGAGTTTTATTTGAGACCTAAGTTTGAAATGCTTATTTAACATCCAGATAGTAATGTCGAAGGTATAGTTTGATTCATGTCTGGGGTTATGGAGAAAAGTCAGGGCTAAAGAATATATTGAAGAGTCACTGACATAGAGGTTTATTTAAAACCGGTGAAGAGTTAAGATTCTATGGAGGATAGGTAGACAAGATGGAAAAATCCCAGCCATATTTTGAAAAGAATAAGTAATTAAAAACAGGGGAAAAAATAAAGGAAAAAGAAAAGAAAGTAGATGGTGAAGTATTTTATAGAAGGAAAAGACAAGTATTTATTTTCAGAGAAGCCCAGGGAAGAAAGTTCAAGAGGAAAGGCATGATCAGCTGTGCCAAACATTGTGAAGCAGCTGGGGAAGACACAAACAGAGATGTGAACACTGGATTTTGACAATACCAAGGAAAGGTCACAGCCTGACTATGGAGAGGTCAGAGGAGAATATGATGTGAGAAAATAATGTCTAAAGAAATTCTTCCAGTAAATGCACATTGCCCTATTCTCCTATTAAGTGAAGTCAGGAGATCTGACAATAGCTGGAAGAATATGTGACATCAAGGAGTTCAGTGACACGTTTTGTTTTGTTTTGTTTTGTTTTTAAGAAACTGTGATTTTTATGCTGCAAGAACTAAAACAATAAAAATAGGAAGGCTGATCATGCAGGGGAGAGAGGAGATCCTGGCAAGAACTAAGTATTGAAGAAATGAGACCAGATGAGATCTAACACTCATGTAAAGGCAGATCTTTCGATTGAAGCTAGGAAAGTTTTATTCATTTTAACAAAAAAGAAGAGAAAGCAAGGAGTGGTTGGCAGTAGTTCATTGATATGATGATGAGAAAGAAAGGAAAAGAGTCTCAGATAATTTTTATATTTCTCCATATATGAACAAAGAGAGATATCAGCTGAAAGTGAAAGGAGACTACATTTAAAATGTGTGAATGAGGGGACAGAAGTTAATAGACATTTTAGAAACAGGAAAAAATATAGCAAAAGGGTGTGGATGGATTGCGGGGCACAGTATGCATTTGAGATCTGTGATGATGAATTCCCAAGTGTGATTCTTCAGCACTGTACTGCAATGTTCTTGGGCAGTGAAGGAGCTAGAGGAAGTTTGAATCGTGGCAGAGGAACTTGACAGGATAGAGAGGTGAGGGAGTTAGGAATGCCCACAAAAGAGAACTCAAAGCAAAGCACAATGAGATCCAAGCAACATAGGAACACATGAGCAACATAAAAGGGCACTTGACAAAGAGAAAATGAGACAGTGACACAGTTATTGTTGGTGATGAGGTTAATGGTATGACATGAAAATGGGCAGTGGTGCTGTCTGCCTAAACTCATAGATAATGAGATGTTGAAGTCACAGGAGTAATAAGAGAGAGGGAAAATGTTAAGCCAGAAGATACAGACACTAAAGAGTAAAGCATAGTGAGTTGGGGAGAAGCAGATAACAGTGATAAGAAACTAGCAGAAGTGACATGAAGGTATGAAATTCACCACAAAAAGTCTAATACTGTGTAATAGAAACTCAAGAATATTTCATTTTATTTTTAGAGTCTATATTCTTAAGTGTTCCAATAAACTCTATAAATAAAAAAATTTCCCCTTTTTAAATTACTACCCTAGAGATATATAAATATGAATGACCTGCAACAAATGCAGACACTTTAAAAAAGTAAATTTACCTCTATCGTTTATTTAGCTTGTAAAATATAGGTATATTGAAAAAATACAAAATCTTCCCTCAGTCTTTGAGTAAGAGTTGGTAATCTTGGGCTGGGGATATAGCTCAGTTGGTAGAGTGCTTGCCTTGCATGCACAAGGCCCTGGGTTCAATCCCCAGCACTGCAAAAAAAAAAAAAGAGTTGGTAATCTTTTTTTTTTTTTGTAGTGAGAGTAAAGGTCTTAGCCATCTTTGTGGGACATGTAGGAGCTGTGGCCACCGCTCAGCTCTGCTGCTGTAATGGGAACATAGCCATTAACACCATGTAAACTTACAAGGGTGGGAGTTTAATCCAATAAATCTTCATTTAGGAAAACAAGTCATGGGTTGAATTTAACCTGCTGGTCTTAGCTTGACAATATCTTCCTTAGAGTCTAACAATTTAATTAGAATCTTATTTCTAAAATCTATGGGTCATAAAAATCAGTAATAGCAATGCCTATGAAGATATAGTTCTAAATATATATTTAAGTAAACAGTATTTAAAATTGGATTTTATATCTATAAATGTTTTGCCTTACACATATTCAAAAATTTGTGATTAAAGTAGACTGAGTTAATCCTAGTTTAGCATCACGTATATATATCTATATTATGTATGTATATATACATACACACATATATGGCATATGGACATATTTAGTATTAACATACTCATCAAAAATACTGCCCATATGTGTCTCTTTAAAAGGTAAAATAAGATAAAAGATGTTTGGAGAAAATTTAATCTTCTCACTTGTTCTGAAAAGAGTCCATTTAAGAGCAAGTGATTAAGATATAATGACTTAGAGTAACTTTCAATTTCCAGCACAGCATCTGAAATCATCACATCTAGCCTGATAAAAAGGGAAAATATCAAACTGAAAAATAGCAACTTTTCTTTGATCTATTAGAAAATAGGTCACACAAACCAACTGCCCCCCCATCCCCAAATTGGAAAGACAGACAAGCATATACAGAGGATCACAACTGATCAGAGCATAGGTCCAGCAGCAAAAACTGCTGCTGGAGTCGGAGATGGGATAGAAAATCCCAACTGTTATTGACAAATTGCTGGAGGTTTCAGTGTAGGCAAGTTCAGATTTACACTGGTCATATCAGATCCAAACCACAGAAAATCAGACACAGAAAATCTTGAAAGAAGCCAGAGGGGGAAAGCACCCTACCTCTAGAGAAGCAAGGATAAAGTTTCATCTGACTTCTCTTCAAAACTATTCAAGTAAGAAAAGAGTAGAATAAAAATGTTTAGTGTTGAAAGAAGAAAACTACCAACCTGGATTTCTATATCCTAAAAAAATATTTTCAAATGTGAGAGATATGAAGATATTCTCAGATAAACAGAAATGGCTTGCAACAAATATTTTTTTTTAATTCTTCAAAAAGAAGGAAAGTGATATGACAGGAACTCAAATCTTCATTGTAGTTATCTGGTTGTGTTGCTTTAACAAAATAACTGAGGCTGGATAAATTTATATATAGAAAGGTATTTCTCTTAGTTCTGAAGACTGGGAAGTTCAAGATCAAAGTGTCACAAGATTAATGCCTAGTGAAGGCTCATGTTCTGATGATAAGACAGTGCCTCATTGCCGTGTCCTCCAGAGGGGAACACGTTATGTTCTCACATGATGAAACAGAAAAATGGGGTTAGGTTATTTTCTGAAGTTTTTTTCTTTTTAAATAATGGCATTAAACCCATTCATAAAGTAAGAGACCGCATGACTTAATCACTTCCCCAAAGGCTCCACCTGTTAATACTATCACTGTGGGGGTTAAATTCCAACAGAAGAGTTTTAGATGGATATATACTTTCAAGCCATAGCGTTCAAAAATAAAATTAAAATATTAAAGAAGAAATTTAAAAAGAGGTAAAATAAATTATTTTTATATTATTAATTGATCTAATAACAAGTTGTTATAAAAATAACAGGTAAAACATTTAGCCAATAGTACTTAAAATAATAGAAACAAAGATCACTATAGCTTAAGGATACATAAAATAAATGAAAAAAATGTTACAGAAATGGAAGAGAATAATTGCAGACTTTGTAATAAGGTACTTGTACTATGCATGAAGTGGTATATAGTCATTTGAAAGAGAATTTGGTGGTTAGTAAATGCATAATGAAAATGCTAAGGCAACCACTAAATAAAATGAAAAAAATAAAATAACAAAAAATAGGATCATATACAATAATTAATTAAAACCAGAGGAGATAGGAAAAATATGAAGGACAAAGGAAGAAACTAAGAATAAGTGAAATAAATAGTGACGACTATGATAGATATTAATCCAACTATATGAGGTGATTGCTGCCATCATTGGGCTTGAATATAGTTCAGAGGTCGATGTGTTAAAGATGTGGTCCCCAAAACGGCATTATTAGGAGGTGATGGAACCTTTAGGAAGAGGGTACTTCTTTTGCTTTGTATCTGGAATGTTCCCCAAAAGCGATGTGTTAGGCAATGCAGTAGTGTTCAGAGGTGAGATGATGGGCTCAGGAGGGCTTTGACTTCATCTGTGGATTAATACAGTTGATGACCAATTATTGAATAGATTTATTGGGAAGTGGTAAAAACAATAGTCAGGTGGACATGAGTGGAAGAAGTAGTTCACTGGGGGCATGGCCTTGGGGAATATATCTGTTCCTGGGCCTTCCTCTCCTCGTCTCTCCTCCTCTCCTCTCCTCTCCTCTCCTCTCCTCTCCTCTCCTCTCCTCTCCTCTCCTCTCCTCTCCTCTTCCCTCTCCTCTCCTCTCCTCTCCTCTCCTCTCCTCTCCTCTCCTCTCCTCTCCTCTCCTCTTCCCTCTCCTCTCCTCTCCTCTTCCCTCTCCTCTCCTCTTCCCTCTCCTCTCCTCTTCTCTCCTCTTTCTCTCTCTCTCTCTCTCTCTCTCTCTCTCTCTCTCTCTCTCTCTCTGTCTCTCTCTCCTCTCCTCTTTCTTGGCTACCATGAGCAGAGAAGTTGTCCCCACTTTTCCCTTCGGCCTTGGTGTTGCTGCCTCAGGGCCTATCAACCATGAAAGGAATTCTCAGAGACCATGAGCCAAAATAAATCTTTGCTCTTCTAAGTTTTCCTTATCAGGTGTCCTATTTACAGTGACAAAAGGCTAATAACACAGGCCAGTGGGAGGTTCTCAGGTCTTTGGGAGCACGCCCTTGAAGTGGCAGTGGGAACTCAATCCCTTCCTATTCCTCTTTTTGCTTCGTGGTTGTGAGGTAAGCACTTTATTCCATCACACACTCCCTGACATGGCCACCTGCATCCTTACCCCTGTCACCCACCACAGAGGCCTAAATGCAATGGGTCCACCCTAACATAGATTGGAATCTTTAAAACTGTGATCCAAAATAAATCTTTTCTTTTGGTAAGTTGATTATCTCAGGCATCTGTAGTAGGGATGAAAAGTTGACTACTGCAATCCCATGTTATATGTCAATGAACTAAATGCAGTCATTAAAAGACAAACTGCCAAAGTGATTTTTTAAAAACATTCTACTACAGCCAACCGTGGGCAATCCCAGTGGTTTGGGAGGCTGAGGCAGAAGGCTCTTAAGTTCAAAGTCAGCATCAGCAACTTAGCAAGATGCTGAGCAACTCAGCAAGACCCTGTCTCTAAATAAAAATACAAAAGGGGATGCAGCTCAGTGGTTAAGTGACCCTGAGTTCAATACCTTGAACAACAACAAAAAAAAAATCCTACTACATGTTGGTCATATAAAAACAATGATTTAGTTCATACTTTAGTGATATTCTATCATGATTTATTTTTTCCATATTGCTCCCATAAATACACCCTTTTTTGGCCTGATACAATGTTTATTTACCGAATTGTAAATGTGTCAGTCAGTTTTTCATCACTGTAACAAAGTACCTGAAAACAACAACTTAGAAGAGGAAAGTTTACTTTCGGGTTCCTGGTTTCAGAGGTTCAGTCCACAGTTGGTTTACTCCATAACTTAGGCCTGAGGTGAGACAGAATATCATGATGGAAGGATTTTGTGGAAGAAACCTACTACTTTGTGGCAGTTGGAAAGCAGAGAGAGGAAGGGGTCAGGGACAAATATAGTCTAGGCCATGCCCCTCCGAGACTTATTTCCTGTAGCCTTGCAATAGCTGCCTATAGTTATACCCCAATAGTTTACTGAGCTATTGATAGATTGATCCCACAAATGGATTTATCCACTGATGAGATCTAAGTTAAAATCCCACCTGTGAACCTTATTGCATTGAGGATAGTGCTTATAAAACCCAAGTTTTCCAGTGCACGCTCCAGATATAAGCCATAACAATAAACATGCCCTATAAGCAATGAACAGAGTGAGAGTTAACTGTACGATAAATCCACAGGAACATTGCTTTATTCCTTCTTGCCCAATTATCCAGGTGGAGTGTGCAGACAGAGCAAAAAGAAGTCAGTAGTAATCCAGTCCTCTTCAATGAAATTAAAAACAAAAGTATCACCCAGGATTGGACTTTACTCAGCACTAAATCCAAGAAAAATAACTAAATGCATTATTCTCTTGCTCTGAAGCAGTCTTGTGGAAATACATCATTACATTGTGTGACCCATGTAAGAGAGACCTTCCATCTCCTATGAGCTCCCCACTTCTATTCATTGCCTATTTTATATTTCTATCTTTATCTCTGAACAAGTAGTCCATCTCTTGCACAGTGACTTCAATAACAGCAGCACTGGTAACATATCTCCTAGACCCTACCCCTGAGGACATTAGTATATGGGATAAAGTTATGACCTACCATATTGTACATTTAGAAAATTTAAAGGCACCAATGAAATGTCAAATGTAATGGTGTGAATGTTGCTATTTGTGCAATTATTGTGCCTTCTATGGTATGCATAAGTTTACCAATGAGCCAAGGACCATTGAATTAGGCAAAATGAAAGAAATATTTTGTGAGAGGGAAAATACAAATTTATTTAAATGCATTCTTTCCTTTCCCTTCATTTTCACTCTCTCAAACCAATAAACATGAAGCCTGTGCCTTACTTCCCTCATGGTCGTTATGAGGACAGGCTCATCCACATGATGTAGCCAAATCTTTGAACCTTTCTTGCCTATTTGCTTAAGTAACAAGTGCTTCAGTTGTACATCCCACTTTCCAGAGAAATGACTGTTCTGAGGTGACAGAGGGTGGCATTCTCAGGTAATATTATGTTTTGTTGGCTGTTATTTGTTGGTTGATTTGTTAATTTGTGTTATACAGAAGAAATACTTTTAGGTTCAATACAAAATGAAATGTTTTAAATTTTCAATATTATCCTCCAAGAGTCCTTATGTTCCAAGGTAAGAAAGAACTAGCTTAGAATAAGTGCTTATTTCAGACAACATCCATTTATCACCCCCTCAAGGAGGTCCAGAAAGCGTGCAATGCACTCATTGAAACTTTTCCTGAGGAGTTTTATCCAAAGCTATTTTCAACACTCATTTCCTACTGGTGATAGGCACCATTTCTTATTTTACTTGTTTCTCTGATGTAGTGGAATGTGTCACTTTTCTTCCCATTGATGAGTGGCCTAAGCAACTGTCTGCTGTGTATTTCATGAACTCAGCTGACTGACTCCAGGAAACAGACGAAAGCATTGCCTTAGCATTCCAATATAGTTCTGAGCCAGTGATTGGATTTTGTTTTTTGTGTTTTGTTTTCTTACTGTTTTGTGGATGTGAAGGTGAACAACATCATGATTCAGTTTAAACTGACATAAAGTTTTACAAATGAGATTCAAACATCCAAAACACTCAATTCAGCCCCCTATGCTTCCGAGCACTGTATGGTTGTCTAGACCTTATCAAAACAAATACGCAATGCTGATATTTATAAGTGCTACTTTAAATTTATATCACTATAAATAACCATCTTTAATAACATGAGCCAGCAGAAAAAGTTTTTTAAATTTCAAAATATTTATAATATTCAATCTAATTATAGAAAAATGTATTAGTTGCATATCAGTGATGACAAAATTTAAGTTATGCCCTTGTGACTTAACACCCAGTCTTTCTCTGTTGACTTTTTTATTTGTTTGCTCATTTTTGGTTGCTTGTTTTTTTATTTTTGTTTTTTTTTTTTTTTTAAATAGTATGTCACTTTTCATGGACCTAAAACATATCATCATATTATGTGGTTCAAATAAGGTAACCCCACTAAATTATCCTGATACGTCTACCCTAAATATTGAGTCTGATGAAAATATCCCCAGGAAATAAATAAAAGAAATATAAAAGGGTTGCCTTTAATTGAATTAGAATTAGGTAAGGCCGGGCGTGGTGGCGCACACCTGTAATCCAAGCGACTTGGGAGGCTGAGTCAGGAGGATCACGAGTTCAAAGTCAGCCTCAGCAACTTAGTGAGGCCCTTAGCAACTCAGTGAGACCCTGTCTCTAAATAAAACACAAAATAGGGCTGGGGATGTGGCTCAGTGGCTGAGTGCCCCTGATTCAAAAAAAATAAAATAAATAAAATTAGGTAAAAGAAAACAAAAAGAAATATCAATGAAAAGTCAATATTATTGCAAGGAGAGAAAAATAATGAGACAGGAAAGACATCTCTCACTAGTCCAAATGGGCTCATACAGTGCCCTCTCTGACATGGTCAGTCTGCTCTCAGCTCGTTGAGGGCTGGCAGGCATAAGTCAGTCTGCAGAGGCCAGCTGCAGGCTAAGCCACTTTATGGGTGAAACTAAAACTTTGAAAGAAACCCGAAGGAAGTATTTTTGTCTAAATTCTGACAAGCATCAATCTCAAAGAATTTAATTAAAAACATCTATTAATGTCAAACTTTAAAAATAATAGTGAAAAGATAACAGATTTGTGAAATAACAATCTCAAAAGGACATCATTCTTTTTGGAGCAAGTAAAAATGTCAAATTGGATGTAGGTAAATGACAAAAAGATTGTGTCTACATTTCTAACATTCACAGAACTGAATATGAATTAGATATTGATGGCATTTATTATTTCTATTAGAATGGACTAGAAGAATATGGAAGAAGTTTAAATTAGGATTAAGATTGACTCCATTTATTTGAAAACCCAGAATAACTATGGCTTAAAAAGATAGTTCTTTATCTTCTATTTTGAAAATAGGCCACATAATAACATATATGGAAACTTCACTATAATCCTTGAAGTAGGCTCCAAATTTGACTTCTATCATCCGTGGTATGCAACAAGCATTCTCAATTTACTTCATAGTTCAACAGGGTTACTATGGATCCAGTCATTGTATCAACATTCTAGGCAGTGGAAAGGAGGAATAAAGATAAACACTAAAGTACTTCAAGTACCACCAAAAAAAAAAGAACAAATTGAATCTCTTCAAGAAATGTTCCCCCCTTGCCAAGCATGGTGATCCATGCCTCTAAGCCCAGGGATTCGGGAGGCTGAGGCATTAAGATCACAACTTTAACCTCAGCAATTTAGCAAGGCCCTAAGCAACTTACACTGTCTCAGAATAAAATTTAAAAGAAAAAAAGGCTGGGAATGTAGCTTAGTGGTAAATCAACCTTAGATTCAGTCCCCAGTACAAAAAAAAGAAAAAAAAGAGAGATCTTCCCCTGACATCGCACAGAGTAATTTTGCTGAAATTCCATTTGTTATCACTTAGTAACAACACCACCCACTGAAGTAAGAGTGTAAATTTTTTTTAGCAGGATAGTGATATGCTAATGTTAGGCTTTTACATCTAAAGAAAGAGGAAGTAACTTTTTTTGGAAAGAGTCTCAGCCATAGAAAGGAAAATTAAAATTTTTATGATGATTGTAATTGTTAGGAACACAGATTTGGGGTTTGACAACCTACATTGAAACCCAAACTCTGCCAGTTTCAAAGTTAGACATATGGCCAAGTAATTTGTGCTCTCTGGTATCATTTCCAAACTGTTAAAAGGAATAAAAGTATCTTCCAATATCATTGTATAATGTATAAATACATAGCAGGATTTAATTTGTTTATATTTGTTGAGGATGTTTGTGTCTAAATTCCTGAGAGATGTTCAGTAGTTTTCTCTTGTACTCTGTCTAGTTTAAACAGCAGCATAATCCTAGCCTCATAAAATACGTTGGAAAGGATTTCATTGTATTCTATTTTATGGAAGATATTTTGTAAAATTAGTATGAATTCTTTAATTTGGGGTTGTAATTCCCCATTAAATCCATCTGTTCCTGGAAAATCTTTTCCAAGAGCTCTTAAATTGCAAATCTAATTTCTTTTGTAGTATAAGAAATATTCAACTTGTTCTTCCTTCTTGGTTGAATATTGATAATTTGTGGGCTTTTAGGAAATCACCTATTTCTTCTAAGTTGGCAAATTTTTAAGAGTGAAGTTTTTGTTGTATTTTTTATTATTTTTTACTGACACCAGGATCCATAGTTATATCCCCAGATTTTTTCCCTAATGTTGGTGATTTTCATCTTCTCTGTGTATATCTTTGCCCTTCTTATTAGAGTTTATTCAATTTTTTCCCCTTTGTTTCATTAATTTTCTCTGTTGTTTTCCTGGTTTCAGTTTTATTCAGTTCTGCTTTTACTATTAATATTTCCTTCTGTCTGTTCATTTTGAATTCAGTTTTCTTTTTTTATAGTTTATTGAAGTGAGAAATTAGATTACCCATTCAAAACCTTTTATCTAATATAAACATTCAATGCTATGAATTTCCACCTCCGCACTGCTTCAGCTGAGTCACACATCATTAGCTAAATATATTCTAATACATTTATTTTCATCCAGTTCTATGTACCATTTTGTTTCCATTGAGACTTCTTTTTGACCTGTAGGTTAATTGGAGAATGCAGTTTATTTTCAAGTGATTTTCCTTTTATCTTTCTGTTATTGATTTCAGGTTTGATTCCTTAAATGCCAAAGGACAATATTCCGTATTATTTAAGAAGTTTTGGTCTCAGTTCTGTGAATGTCCCCTTGAAACTGGAATAAAAGCGCATTCTGCTATTTGGGGCAGAATGTTCTAGATATGTTGATTAGATTCTGTTGCTTGATGTTGTTTAGTTCTTTCATATTCTTGTTGATTTTCTATCTAATAGTTTTTTCAGTCATGAATGGGATATTAAAGTTCCCAAATTTAATTGTGAATTTGACATTCTCTCTTTTCAGTACTGTAAATTTTTGCTTCATATATTTTACATTTTTTGTTGGTAGTCCATACACACTTAAGTTTCCTATGTCTTCTTTGTTATTGCCACTTTTATCATTATGTGTCTACCCTTTGTCTCCAGTAATTTTCTTTGATATGAAGTCGGCTTTATGTGATTTTGTGTATTTTAAATTCATACATTTAAATTAATGTTTTCATGGTATACTTTTCTATCCATTTACTCTCCCCTTAACTCTATAATATTTGAAGTACTTTGTTGAACATAGCATATGGTTGGATATGTTTTGTTTGTTCGTTTCATTCATTCTGACAATCTTTACCCTTAATTGGTATATTTAGACATGTACTGATGGTATTTATTGACACGGTAGCACTCTAGTCTTTCATACTAGGTTTATTTTTTGTTTATATTTTTCCTGTTTCTTTTAAAATTGTTTCTCCAATTTATGTTTCTTTTTGAGTTATTTGAATTTTTTAGAATTGCATTTTGATTTATTCATGTTGCTCTTGAATGTATTGGTTTTGTAGTTTCCTTAGATGTTACACTGGATATTAAAATATACATTATGTGTCATATCACAGTCTTCTAGTATTGATATTTTAGCATTTCAAATAAAGTATACACATTCTAGCTGCATTTAAGTTTACTCGTACTACCCATTCTTTGAATATACATAAACATATTTTTCTTAAATTTCCCTTCTATATACATTAAACACCTGATAATCTAATACAATAATTTTACTTTAACTATAAAACAACTTTTAAGGAACTCATGAGAAGGATCATTTAAAATGCTTTATCTGATTTAAAATTCATTTGAATTCCTCCTGCTAATAAAATAACTTTATTCAAAACCTTAAAATACAGAGAAAATATGTAATTAGATGTAGTTTGACCAGACCTCCAGTTACTGTCTCTACAATTCTGCTTCCTTCTTCTGTGTGTTGCTTTTATTCCTCAGGTTTCACATCTGTTCAAGGCCCAGAGGAAGAAAGAATCGACTTCCTGCTACCTACTCTTAAGAGTTAGAAGCATGACTCCCCAGATGGTCCTCACAACCACCATTATGTCTTCCATCTGGCGAAAGGCTCATTCCTGAACTAATTAATCCTTTCCACTAAGGAAATTAAAGCAATTTACAGTGCCTCAAAAAATCATTGCGTAAAGGGAGGTAAGAGTAATCTGATTCAGGCAAAATAATTAGTGTCCCTCCTAAACCAGGAAAAAGGCTCAAGTTTCCCTCAAAATGCAGAGCTAATAGAGAGAAGAGGACTGATGGAAGGATTTTGTAGAAATAACTACGTGTCCATTGTACTTCCCAAACACTGAATTCAAGAAAAAAGAAAAAATTCTATTTTTCAAGTCTACAAGTAGGTAATTTCTATCTTTCACACATCCATTACCAATGTGGTATCCTGAAATCCTAAGAAGGTAGTGTTAGCCTATATTTAGTTCACAAGAGTATACGATGAGGAAACTCAACATAAAAGCAACTTGTATTTTTAATAAAATGCTAACCAGTTATAGCTAAAGACAGTGCTATAGTACTTAATAAATTTTTAGAGTATTCAATATTAATAAGTCAAGTATTAAATAATAATTGCAGTCAGCCTTCTGTACCCATAGATTCCATATCAGTGGATTTAAACAACATGAGTACAAAATACTAAAAGAAACATTTGTACAAAATAAAAATCTTTTCTCTTATCATTATTCTCTAAACAATACAGAATAATAAATATTTATATAGAATTTACATTGGAGTCAGAGCTATAGGTAATCTAGAGGTGACTTAAATTATAGAGGAGGATGTACATTAGTTATGTGCAAAAACTATGGCATTTTATGTAAAGAAACATCCATGTCTTTTGGTATTCTTAGGGTTTAATCCTGCAATAGAATTCACATGTACACCAAGGGATGATTATAATATTTAAATGATGAATCTTGGGATATTACTTTTAAATCAAACAGCATGGTCAAAACAATAGGTTCTATCAATTCAGAAAGCATATTTATCCATACTTCAGATCATTCACTAATACAAAATTTAAATTTCTAAACCACTGTAAATAATACTAGAGAAAGTAAGCTGATTAGCAAAGGTAGAAAATAAAACCAGACATGTTTTTTCTTGACCTAAAAAATACCCAAACCATGATTCATTTAGAATTTTATTATATATCAAAGACCGTGCCTTTCCATAATATAGAATTATGGCTAAGAGTCATTAGTGTCGGCTTATGTTTTAGCAGCTTTTCCTTCTATAGAAGCAGCTATGTTTTCGTAGATAACAGATAGTTGGTTTGTCCTAAGGTCCTTGGTCCTTAAATTTGACCAAGTCACCAGGAGAAAACAAAATACAGACTTTTATATAACAATAGAGTCCTTGCAATAGAATAATATGCCAAAGCAAATGTACTTTTATCTATATCTATATGCACGTTAAGGTTTGGATATACGGTGTCACCCAAAAGCTCACATGTGAGACAAGGTAGAAATGTTCAGAGGTTAAATGATTAGATTGTAAGAGCTGCAACCTAATCAGTGGTTTAATCCTTTTGATGGAATAATAATTTGCAAGGACTACTGAAGGGGATGGTAACTTTAGGCAGGCAGGGTGAGGCTGGAGGAAGCAGGTAAGTGAAAGTATACATTTGAGGTTCGTCTTGGGTCACTGGCACCTCACCCTCTCGCTCAGCTCCCTGCTGCCCAGGCTCAGCAGCTTTCCTCTGCCACGCCCTCACCATGATGTTCTGCTGCACTTTGGGCCCAGAGTAATGGAACCAGGCAACTATGGACTGAACCTCTGAAACCATGAGCTCAAAACAAGTTTTTCCTTCTCTAAGTTGTTCCTGTCAGGTATTTTATTCACAGCCACAAAGAACTGACTAATGCAATATTATAAAGCAAGGTGAAAATTAGAGATACATAAAATTTTGCTTATCAGTAACATGGGTTATACAAGTTTCAGATTATTCAAATTCAAAAGATATATGAGCATTGATTAATTTACTTTTTATGGATTCCTTTTAGTTATATACAACATTAGGATTCATTTGACATAATCACAAATGCATGGCATATAATTTGCTCTAATTCAGTCAAAGATCTTCCCCCTGCTCCCCTTCCTCTACTCTGCTTATTTTTCTGCAATTTATTTATATAGTTTTTTATTATTATCTTTAGATACACTTGATGTTGGTATTCAATGTGCTATATTCATAGCATAGCTATATTCATAGATGTATAAAAGTATATATTCATGTATGTATGTATGTATGGCAAAAGTTTATTCAGATTCATTCCACTGTTCTTCCCTTTCCTATCCCCCTTCTTCCCCTCAATCCACTTAATTTACTCTACTAATGTGTCCTCTATTTTGATGAGATTCCTATTTCCTATTTTTCTCTCTCTCTTCCCCCGCCCCCAATGCCCTTCATTTTGTATTAGCATCCACATATCAGAGAAAGCATTCAACCTTTGAATTTTTGAATCTGGCTTATTTCACTTAGCATGATAATGTCCCATTCCATCTACTTACCGGCAAATGCCATAATTTCATTCTTCTGTATGACTGAGTAATACTCCATTGTTTATAAACCACATTTTCTTTATCCATTCTGCTGTTGAAATTTTAAAGGCCTGCTTAAAAAATAAACTTCCAGAAATTAATTAAACAATTTAAGATAAGCCTTCCTCCTGCTCTCCACCTACGGGTATGGAAAACCTCCATCACATATGGAAGGGAATTTAAAAAACTTCTTCTCCTTCGTTCTTCCATTTTATAAATGAAGAAATAACCCACGTTACAGAAGGGCATAGAGGAGAGGTTCTCACTGCACATTGAATACTAATCCTGTTTCCACTCTTGCAGACCATTTGTCTCATGTGTCTCATTCTCTTAGCATCTCCATGTGTTCTGCTAACTTTCAACCACATGTATTTGCTCACACTAAGCACCTTCAGGACTCAAAAAGGAATTCCTTTCAGTCAAATATTTTCCTAATCCTGCTTTATACTAAAATCAACTTAAATTCAATAAATTCTAGGAGGCTATCCATGGTTACACACTTCTTAGAGTCTCTTATATCAGCTCATTAAAATTCATTATATATGTATTGAGATGATTAATAATATACTGATTTCATACTTACATAGTTCATTAGTTAGTTCATTGTGAAAGAGATGCTGGGAAAATGTAAATGAAAAATAATAGGAGAATTTTATGAAGGCAAACTTTTGTAATTAACTGGCCATTTCACTTCACTAATGTTTTGGTGAACATTATTTTCTATCTTCTGTCATGAATAACTTCTTTGTCTCATGCTAACTCATGTATCACAATGATTAGAGAAAATAAGCCTCAGATCCAAAATTCCCTTTCTGAAAACTGCTCTTCAGCAGGAAACACTGATTCTTAGTAAGAGAGAATGCACTCACTTGGTTTTCCTCCGACTCCTCTGGATATTTTTTCTTGATCTCACTTGCTGTCTCCTCCCTTTGTATATCTAAGTGTTGGATTGCCTTAGACCTCCATCTTTGGTCTTCCTTCCTTTTCAACCCACACTCCATCTTTTTTGTTATTTCATGCTGTGCCACAGCCATAAATATTATAACCACGTACTTTATTTCTCTAGTTCTGTCCTTTTTAGGGCTCTGTGGTACCTGCTCAGTTTTTCATTGGCATAACCAATCATGTCACAATTTACATGAGCAAAATCGAATGTTCAAATCATGACCATCCCTTCCTAGAGAATTGCTTCTACTAACACTGGAATGGTGAGGCCAAACTGCAAACAACATCCTTTATTTCTTTACTTCCCTTTATACCTATATTCAACCAACTAGAAAGTTGTACTTGTTAAATATGTGACCACTCTTCTCCATTGCTTCCTGCTGGCAGTAACATCCAAACAGATTGCCGTAAGGACTGTCTAGTCCCCTTTACATGCAGCTCTCCATTGAGCATCCAGAATGCTCTTTCAAATGCATACCAGACACTCCTGTTCAAACACTTCCTTGGATTTCGGTGACATTTAGTACAAAATTCCACTCTGACCATGATCCTGCGTCGTGATCTGGCCTCTGCTTGCCTCTCCAATCTCATTTTCCCTGCTTCTTCTAACTCCTCCAATCCAAACCAAAGAGAGAGTTTTTTGTTCCTCTTTAAATTTCATATATAACATTAGGAATTCCATCTCCAACAATTTTTTGAAGTCAAATGAACAAACAAGTGATGATGCAGGATTTACAAAACTATTTGTTGTGACACTGCTAGTAATAACATAAAACTCCGAAATGACATAAATAATGTGAAATGTGTTTAATAAAGCCTCACTCTGGGAGTGAATGAAATAATAAATTCAAAAGCAAATTTACTGAGATGTGATAATTCATCCTATATATTATTTAGTGAAAAAACTATAAAATGGTCTATATGGTCTGATCCTGAATTTATTAAAATTTAAAATAACATACATATGAAATGGAATACATACACTAATATATTAACAATAGAAAAGTTAGCTTTTATTTTCTTATTTGAGCTTATTTGTTTAATTAAATTTATTTTATAATAATACCTATTACTTGAAATTGTTTTAAAAAAAGGTGTAACTCTAAAATACTAACAATTACAATTACATTGAAATTTTGAAAACGAGTCCACTTGATCAAACCCGTACTATGAAATGCATGGACTTGCATCTTCAAATGACTCTTAGGGCCTGTAGATAACAGTGTCTGTTGTTTTGAATTCTATCAGGGTTCCAGTAAAAAGGACTAGTGTGTGGGTCCATCCACTTGTGTAGAACCCTAATAATAAGAATTTCAAATAAATTCATCCTAAGGAGATCTTTGTTTTCTGAATCTGGGACTGCAAAAAAAAAATGTAGGTAGATATTGACCATTCTGGTTTCCCAGAGTCACACAGGGCAAGAGTAAATAAAATAAGTTACTCTGGGGACTCCTGAAACAGAAACAGGGATAGAACAGGGATAGAAGAGCCTTTCCTTAAGAACCTCAACACACAGGTGTAGCTTGACTTTAGACCTCAAGGGCAGGGCTGTAAATGAGACCCATTTGACTTATATGCCCCCGGGATTCCTGCTATTACAATATTGCCATCACTCTAAGAACCTATGGGCTAAGTTGCTGTTGTTGTTTGCAAAGTGTACCGATAATTTCTCAATTGCTGTGCAACTATAGAGACACTGCAGCTTAAATAACACACACGTTTTCTCACAGTTTCCATGGGGTAACTGAGTGCTATGTTCACTCAGGCTCCGCACAGCTGCAATGAAGGTGATGGCTGGATTCATTTCTCATCTGGAGGTTCCATGCTTTCCAAAAGTATTCACATTGTCCATGTTAGGTCCAAGGCTTAGCATCTATGCAGTCATTTTAAATTCTTACCATAAGTTTCTTTCCCACCCTAGAGGGGTACTTACAGAGAAAACAAGAGTTAAAATGTAACTTCCCCTTCCCACCTCTCATTAACCACCCCACTGGAACATCCCCTTACTTGTCCTGTCAGCTGACTGGAAGTTATGCAAGCAGCTCAGAGGAGCCCATGCAACCTTATACAAGCCGTCCAAATCTCCCCATAAAATACCCCAGGGCTGTTTTTCCTGCCTCTCTCACTTTTTCCAAGGGATGGCCTTTGTCAGACCCTGACTGGCAAATAAAACTTTCTATGTGCAGCCCTCCTCGCCTGGTTTCTGTGTTGCTTATCCATTTTGCATTTTCCTTTCAGTCCATAAAATCCTTTCTTTCAAAGGTGTAGAGCTGAGGGCCTCAGCTGTGTGCTGGCTGTTGGCTGCCTCCAGGTTCTTGCCATGCGACCTCTCCAACATGTCTTCTTGCTACTGCAGGGCCAGAAGGAGTGAAATCCATCACCATTCATTTTCTCTTGCTTAGAAATATGCCCCAAGGTCGGTCCACATTCAAGAGGGATGGATTGTTCTGGATTCAAGCACCAGATGGGAAGAATTATGAAAGATCACCCTAGCATCTGTTTTTCACACAAACTAAACTATAAAAAAGTAAATAAATTAGAGAAATTAGGTCATAATTGAGACTTATTTTGAGGAAGAAATATTTGAGGTCAGAGAGCAAATTTTTAAAAGGATATAATTCATGAGGGGATAAGTGAGGGAACTCAGTAATAGATCCAAAAGACTAGTACGTGATAGCCCAGGATCATACGCACACATATACGCATGCACGCAAGCACACACACCAGGATAGAAGAGACAGAAGCAAATAAATGATGGAAAATAATTACATTTACCTGATGGGAAAAATATTAAAATGAAGCTGAAGTCTGAAAAATCAAAGGGGTTCAGAGTTCAAACCCGTATCGTGGAGGAAGAAAAAAAAAACCACACACACACCATGGGATTCTACCTGATCATACAACTACATTTCCAGACTCTCCTTGCAGGTCAAAGTATCTGTAATTAATAATTTTAGCTAATAAATTATGAAAGGAAAAACTGTGTACCACTTTCAGGATGGACCCATGGAAACTACTCATGGAATTTTTTCATGTTCTGTTTTTACATCTAGGGTAGGTGGAATGAAAACAACTTCCCAAAACAACTCTGGAAACCACTTCGGAAATGTCAGAAGTGTCATCAGATGTGGTAAGGGGGACAGCTGCCCTATTGCCATATTGCCTGGTTCTCCTCCCACCAAAAATAGAGCCATTTTGGAAATAAATTTGACATGCACAAAAATAAAAATAAATCCTCAGTTGACTCCTAGAATCAACCTTAGATATAAAAGAATTAAGAATATATAAAATAGAATGCTTAGTCTAGCACATCTTCAAACAAACAATTTCCATAATTTGGGAATTTGATAAAGATACCTTGATACTTTAACATTAAGACATATTATCAGCTATTCCAAAAAAGTGAATTTGGATCAATAATTTGTCAGGGTTTCCACAAAGTACCTTAACAGAAATGAAGAAAAGCAAAACATGAGAAAGTAGTTTTAGTTCAATATTATTAAAAAAATAAACAATAATCTAAAATGTTTATAAATAATTTTTACAAAAATGTTTAAAGAGTGTGCCTGAGTTTGATAAATGAATAATCTAGAAGGAGAGAGGAAATTGTACTTGGAATGGGAAGTGGTAATGAAAGAATATCCGAGCAGAGAAAGGACATTTTTTTTAAGTACTCTAAAAAGAATTAATATGATATCTTGTGTGATTAATGTAAATCAGATTAAGTATATATGTTTGGGTGTGTGTAAGGAAATTAAATATATTTTAATTAAAAATATTTGAGGAGATCCAGGATGGAGAACTAGAGGGAGGCTGCATCCGTGTTGCTCCATGACTCGAGATTCAAGCAGAGGGCTTTCTGTTTCTCTGCAAGACAGCCGTCCTGCTCACCAATCCCAAGCTGCTTAACCCCATTCTTCTGCCACAATCACCTGCCCTCTGCCATCATATTGCCCGCTTTTTGAGAGCAGATCACTGGCTGACCACTCCCTATCAAACATCACTTGCCCATTTGCCCACTTCTTGCTGCCCATCACCACCTAGTGTCTACCTGCTGACCAGCCATTATCCTGCGGACCACTCAGAGACTGCCAGCAGATCTCTCGGTGCTTCTTGCCCACTGCCTGCTGCTGCCTGGAAGTCTGCTGTCAACAGTACCTGCAGGTTTGGTTACAATCCGCTGCCACCCTCTTAGAACACCAGCCAGGCCTGCACATATATTGGGGAACCTGCAGGTCTGGTTAGACCTGAGGTCTTTCTGCTGGGTGTGCTAGTGGCCACCATCTGGTTGCCTCTTGGCAGGGTCACTCCTTTGTGTGAACTCATCCCTGGTGGACTCTCTGAAAGTTGAAAAGACGTTGAGATCTTGGGAATGTAGCAAGGCAGAGCATGGAGAAGCTGAAGCCCAGGTCCATCAGATTGCAGTTGTGCTTGCATGGGCCAGTCTGGGTCTGGCAAGCCTGTGCAAAGCTGGACACTAGGGGATGTTCTCCAGGGGGAGCACAGGAGGAACTGTGTTCTCTCCAGTACAGTGAGACCTAAAGTGTACAGGGAAGGAAGGGACTGGCTACAACAGGTGGGAAGACTAGAAAAGGGTGTGAGGGCATCTTGCTATTGACTTACCCACCCAACTGGTCCAGCACCCACTGGACTAGAGCTAACATCGAATTTCAGATAACCCCACCTAATGGCAGAAGAGGGAAGCTAAAAAATTTTTGAAAGCCAACAGAATCAGTCATTCAATTTTCCATTGAGACTTTTCTTTCTTTGCCCTCTCTCTCACACTTCTTTGAATCTAAATATTTTTCATACATTAAAAATGCATGAATGGGATGTCTGAATAGTATATTACAGTTTTTCTGTATATTCTAATATTTCTACCTTATAAAAAAATCTGTATATATTTTTTTCTTTCACCTATCTGCTTCCCTGGATTCTCTTTCTCACTTCTCTTAAACTAACAGCCAACCTCTATTAATTCCTCCCTCATTCTCACTATAAATTTAACCTCTATTTTCTCTCCTTCTCCCTCATAAACATCACATCTTAAACTACTTCTCCTGCCTCTTTGTCCATCATTTGAAATGGTAAACCCTTTTAGCAAACTTATTGTTTATATTTTACACAACAATTGAACACATCATTTCTGTTTATTGTGAGAAAACTGTAGAAGACTTATAGGAGCTATTTCGTTTAAGGTTGTACATTGTTTTCATTAAGTGCTGTCAATTTTGGTCTCCCTCTTAAAGGTGAGGTACTGGAAGCCTTCAGAGACACTGTAAGACTACAGGGTAGAAACTGTACTGCCTCCGATCAATACTGCTAGAGGGAAGAAATACAAACAACATGAAAAAACAGGGAAGAAAAGGCTTGAACAAACCAAGATGTTCCAATGATAGATCCATAGACAACACAGTAGAGGAAATGTCAGAGAAGGAGTTTAGAAAATACATAGTTAGACTGATCTTCAAAATAAAGGATGGCATCAGAGAGAAAATACAAGAAGTGAAAGATCTCTTCAACAAAGAGGCAGAGATTATAAAAAGGAATCAATTGGAAATCCTCAAAATGAAGGAAACAATAAACCAAATTAAAAATTCAATGGAAAGTATCAACAACAGACTTGATCACTTAGAATACAGAACCTCAGACAATGAACACAAAATATATAGTCTTGAAAATAAAGTTGACCCACACAGAGAAGATGGTAAGAAACCATGAAAAGAACTTCCAAGAAATATGGGATGACATAAAAAGAAAAACTTTAAGATTTATTGGAATAGATTAGGGCATGGAGATACAAACCAAAGGAATACACAATCCTTTCAATGACATATCAGAAAATTTTGCAAATCTAATGAATGAAATGGAAAATCAACTACAAGAGGCTTACAGGAATGCAATGTACAAAATTACAGCAGATCCACACTAAGGAACATTATAATGAGAATGACTAACATACAGAATAAGTTTAGAATTTTAAGGCTTCAAGAGAAGAAAATCAAATTACACATAGGGGGAAACCGATTTGGATTTCATCTGATTTTTCAACCCAGACTCTCAATGCCAGGAGGTCCTGAAATAGCATGTATCAAGCTCAGAAAGAAAATGGATGCCAAATGAGAATTTTATATCCAGCAAAATTAAGCTTGAGATTTGAAGATGAAATAAAAACCTTCCATGACAAACAAAAGTTAAAAGAATCCACAACTAGAAAGCCTTCACTACAGAAAATTCTCAGCAAAATATTCAATGAAGAGGAAATGAAAAAACAAAACAAAACATGAAAACCAGCAGAGGGAGGAGCTACACTAAAGGAAAGGTCACTCAAAGGAGAAACTAAGTCAAATAAAAAACCAAGAATAAACCAAAATGACCGTGAATATAAATCATATCTCAGTAATAACTGAACGTTAATGGCCTAAACTCATCAACCAAAAGACATAGACTGGATTTTTAAAAATGACCCAACAATATGCTGTCTTCAAGAGACTCACCTCCTAGGAAAAGACATCCACATCCTGAAGGTGAAAGGTTGGGAAAAAACATATCACTCACGTGGACTGTGTAAACAAGCAGGGGTTTTCATCCTCACATCAAACAAAGTGCACTTCAAACCAAAGAAGAAGAAGGACATTTCATACTGCTTAAGGGAATCATACATCAACAAGACCTAACAATTTTAAATACATATACGCCATGAACAATGGAGCTTCTACGTACATCAAACAAACCCTTCTCAAGTTTAAGAATCAAACAGACCATAACACAATAATACTGGGTGACTTTACCACACCTCTCTCACTACTGGATAGATCTTCCAAACAACAACTGAATGAAAAAACTTTAGAACTAAATAATACAATCAATTATTTAGACTTAATGGACATATATAAAGTATTTTATCCATCATTAAGTGAATGCATATTCTTCTCAGCAGCACATGGATCCTTCTCTAAAATAGACCGTATATTATGCCACAAAGCAACTCTCATCAACAACAAAATAATAGAAATACTACCCAGCATTCTATCAGATGATAAGGGAATAAAATGAGAAATCAGCAAAATAATAAAAAAAATAGAAGCTACTCCAATGCCTGGAGACTAAATAGCATGCTATTGAAGGACAAATGAATTGCAGAAGAAATCAGGTAAATTGGAGGAGATGAGATGAATCAGAACAGTGATACAACATATCAAAATCTCTGGGACACTATGGAGGCAGTGCTAAGAGGAAAGTTCATTGCACTGAGCACATACATTAAAAAAATAAAAAGTCAACAAATAAATAACCCAACATTATATCCAAAAGTCCTATTAAAAGAAGAACAAATCCACACCAAAAGCAGTAGAAGATAGGAAATAATTAAAATTGAAACTGAAATCTATGAAATTGAAATAAAAGAAACAATTCAAAAAATTGACAAAACAAAAAGTTGGTTCTTTGAAAAAATAAATAAAATCAATTAAACCTCAGCTACACTACTGAAGAGAATGAGAAAGGAAACTCAAATTACTAACATTCATGACGAAAAAGGAAATATCATGATGGACACTATTGAAATACAGAAGATAATTAGAAACTATTTTGAAAATTTATACTCAAGTAAAATAGAAACTCTTAAAGACATTGACAGATTTCTAGAGACATGATCTATCCAAACTGAAGCATGAGGACATACACAATTTAAACATCAATTTCAAGCAATGAAATCGAAGATGCCACCAAAAACCTACCAACTAAGATAAGCCCAGGACCACATGGATTCTCAGTTGAGTTCTACAAGACTTTAAGAAAAGAATTAACACCATATTTCTCAAATTCTTCCATGAAATAAAAAAGGAGTGAACCATACCAAACTCATTCTATGAGGCTAATATCACCCTGATACCAAAGCCAGACAATGACACATCAAGGAAAGGAAACTTCAGACCAATATCCCTGATGAACATAGGCACAAAAATTCTCAATAAAACTCTGACAAATCACATACAAAAACACATAGAAAAGATAGTGCACCACAATGAAGTGGGGTTCATCTGGGTTTGCAAAGTTGGTTCATCATATGGAAATCAATAAATGTAATGCATTACATCAATAGATTTAAAGACAAGAATCATATAATTATTTCAATAGATTCAGAAAAAGCATTTGACAAAATACAGCACATTTCATGTTCGAAACACCTTTTCATGTTCAAAACACTAGAAAAACTAGGGATAATAGGGACATACCTCAACATTGCAAACACTACCTACTCAAGGCCAAGGACAACATCACTCTAAATGGAGAAAAACTGAAAGCATTCCCTCTAAAACCTGAAATAAGACAGGGATGCCCTCTTTCACCACTTCTGTTCATCACAGTCCTTGAAACTGTAGCCAGAGAAATCAGACAGATAAAAGAAATTAAAGTGTTATGAATAGGAAAAGAAGAACTCAAACTATAACTCTTTGCTAATGACATGATTCTATAAAAAAAAGTCCACCAGAAAATGTCTACAACTAATAAATGAATTCAGTATGGAAGAAGGATATAAAATCAATACCCAGGGGCTGGGAATGTGGCTCAGTGGTAGAGTGCTCACCTAGCATGTGTGAGGCCCTGGGTTTGATCCTCAGCACGACATAAAAATAAAATAAAGGCATTGTGTCCATCTACAACTAAAAAAAAAAATCAATACCCACAAATCAAATGCATTTATATACATAAGGGATTAATCTACTACCAGAGAAATTAGGAAAACTAGCTCACTCACAAGAGCCTCAAAGAAAAAAAAAAAAACCTGGGAATCAATACAACAAAAGAGGTGAAACACCTCTACAATGAAAACGATGAATACTAAAGAAAGAAATTGAAGAAAACTTAGAAGATGGAAAATTGATTGGAATGTAATCCAATCAAAAAATGGGTTAAGGAACTGAACAGACACTTCAAAAAAGAAGAAATACAAACATAAGAAAAAATGTTCATCATCTCTTGCAATTAAAGAAATATAAATAGAAACTACTCTAAGATTTCATCTCACTCTAGTCAGAATGACAATTATCATTGCTTGTATTATTAATGTATTACCAATGTATTATCAATGTATTATTAATGTATTATCAATGCTTGTATTATTAATACAAGCATTAATAAGTGTTGGCAAGCATATGGGGATCATACATTGCTGACGGGACTGCAGATTGGTGCAACCACTCTAGAAAACAGTATGGAGATTCCTAAGAAAACTTGGAATGGAACCACCATTTGCCTCAGTTATCCTTGGTTTATACCCAAACAGTGACACAGCCACATCAATGTTTATAGCAGGTCAATTCACAATAGCTAAACTATAGAACCAACCTAGGCATCCTTTGGCAGATGAATGAATAAAGAAAATGTGGTATATACACACAATGGAATATTACTCAGCCTTAAAGAAGAATGAAAATATGGCATTTGCAGGTAAATGGATGGAGTTAGAGAATATCATGCTGAGCAAAATAAGCCAATCCCAAAAACCCAAAGGCCAAATATTTCTCTGATAAGTGGAAGCTGATCCTTAATGGAGGGTGGGTAGGGAAGAATGGAGGACTTTTGAATTGGGCAGAGGGGAGTGAGAGGATGGGTGGGGATGGGGAGTGAGGGAGGGAAGGATGGTGGAATGAGATGGACATTATTCCCCTATATACATGTATGATTACTTGACCAGTATGACACTGCACCATGTACAGCCAGAGGAATGAGAAGTTATGCTCCATTTGTGCAAAATGTGTCAAAATGCATTCTACTGTCATGTATAACCAATTAGAAAAAATTAATTAATTAATAATTTTTATTATCTCAAATTGACTTTTGATAGTTGTATGGTAGAAGAACAAAAACAACTACAGTGCATGTTGTGCTATTTCTCAAAAATATTTTAAGAAAATGAGTGAACAAATACAGACACAAATAACCCACTCAATTGTGGTTCTAGTCTCCAGATTGTACCCTTCAAAGTTTAGAGAATCACTTTTCTATTTTCACTTTTAAAAATAATTTATCAGATATATGCCATCTGTTCCCATCTATTAAAGGCAAAAC
>JAJEJO010005430.1:67972-147930 GCA_020662805.1 Glaucomys volans | reverse complement strand
GACTCCAAGCTTATCTATGACATGTCACAGATCTTTTAAAATTTTTAGTTTATGTAAGAACTGTGATTTTGACAGAATATTTTACATATTTGGCTTAAGGATAATTTGGCAAATTTAAGCAGCCAAAAATACTCTTTTGCAATTTCCAAAGGCATAAACTCCATCTGTACTATAATACATGTATATCAAAATAACTCATTTTCATTAAATTAAAAATATTTATATTTACATATCAAATATACAACTTTAAGAATATTTATGTGACATTCTATATACAGAAAAATTAATAGTTGGTAGAAAAACGCTTAAGATGTTACTATAACTTTTTGATGAATACCAATTTTTTAAAAAAATTATTTGTTATTTTTAGTTATATTTGACAGTAGAATGTATTTTGACATATCATACATACATGGAGTTTAATTTCAAATTTTTGTGGTTGTACATGATGTGGAGTTACACTGGTCATTTATTCAAATATGAACATTGGAAAGTTATTTTTGATTCATTTTACTGTCTTATCCATTCCCATCCTCCCTCCATTCCCACTACTCACCCCAACCATTCCAGTGAACCTCCACTCCTACCCCCATTGTGAATCAGAATCTGCATATCAGAGAGAACATTCAGCCTTAGGCTTCTGGTAGGCTTATTTCATTTAGCATGATAGTTTCCAATTCCATCCATTTACTGGCAAAAGTCAGATAGCCATTCTCTATGGCTGAGTAATAATATTCCATTGTGTATATGTACATTTTCTTTATCCATTCCTCTGTTGAAGGCACATAGTTGGTTTCACAGTTTAGGTATTGTGAGTTGAGCTGCTATAAACATTGAGGTGGCTGTGTCACTACAGTATGCTGATTTTTAAGTCTTCTGGATATATGACAGAGGAGTGGGGTAACTGGGTCAAATGTTGGTTCCATTCCAAGTTTTCTTAGGAATCTCCATACTGCTTTCTAGAGTGGTTGCACCAATCTGCAGTCCCATCAGCAATGTATGAGTGTACCTTTTCCCACACATCCTCACCAACGCTTACTATTGCTTGCATTCTTAATAATTGTCATTCTGACTAGAGTGAGATGAAATTTTAGAGTAGTTTTGTTTTGCATTTCTCTAATTGCAAGAGATGATGTATATTTTTTCATATGTTCATTGATCAATTGTATTTCTTCTTCTGTGAAGTGTCTGTACAGTTTCTTAGCTCATTTATTGATTGGGTTATTTGATTTTTGGTGTTAAGTTTTTTGAGTTCTTATATATCCTGGAGATTAATGCTCTATCTGAGGTGCAGGGGGAAAAAAACTGTCTTCCAGACTGTGGGCTCTTGCTTCACATTCTTGATTGTTTCCTTTGCTGTAAAAAAGCTTTTTAGTTGGGATGGATTTATTGTTTATTGATTTTACTTCTTGCACTTTAGGAGTCTTGTTGAGGAATTGGGTTCCTAAGCTGACATGATGGAGATTTGGACCAACTTTTCTTCTATTAGGCACAGTGTCTCTGCTCTAATGCCTAGGTCCTTGATCCACTTTGAGCTGGCTCTCTTGCAGGGTGAGAGATAAGGGTCTAATCTCACTGTAATACATATGGATTTCCAGTTTTCCAAGCACCATTTGATGACGAGGTCATCTTTTCTCCAATGCATGTTTATGACACCTTTGTCTGTATGAGATAACTATATTTAAGTGGGTTTGTCTCTGTGTCTTCTGTTTTGTTCCATTGGTCTTCATGTCTGTTTTGGTACAAATACTATAGCTCTTTAGTTCAAGGTCTGGTAATTATGATGACTCTTGCTTCACTTTTATCTCTGAGGGTTATTTTGGCTATTCTGGGTCTCCTACTTTTCCAAATAAATTTCATGACTGTTTTTTTCTATTTCTGTGAAAAACATCATTGGAACACTAACAGAAATTGCATTACATCTGTATAGCACTTTTGATAATATGGCCATTTTGACAATATTAATTCTGCCTACCCCAGAACATGGGAGATAGTTCCATCTTTTAAGTTCTTCTTCAATTTCTTTCTTTAGTGTTGTGTAGTTTTCACTGTAGAGGTATTTCACCTCTTTTGTTACATTGATTCCCAAATATTTTATTTTTTAGGCTATTGTGAATGGGATAGTTTCCCTAATTTCTACTTCAGTTGATTCATCACTGATGTATAGGAACATCTTCGATATGGTTGTTTATTTCATATCCTGCTAATTTGCTGAATTCATTTCTCAGTTCTAGAATTTTTCTAGAGGATTTAGAGGGGGGTCTTCTAAATATAGAATCATGTCATCAGCAAATAGAGATAGCTTGAGTTCTTCTTTTCCTATTTGTATCCTTTTAATTTCTTTCTTTCCTCTAATTGCTCTGACTAGAATTTCCAGGACTATGTTGAATAACAGTGGTGAAATAGGGCATCCCTGCCTTGTTCCAGTTTTTTATAGGGAGTGAACGGTTATAGAAAGTGATATTCCTATGAGAAAACTCCCCAAGAAAAAAGGAGGGAAGGTGTGGCTTGGGAGGAGGGAAAGGAAATCGGCCAAACATTAAACCTCCCCCAGTGTACCATTTCCTGATAACAATGGGCTTTGGGGGAAAGGGGTGGATACTGAATTTGTCCTAAATAGAGACACAGCAAACACCAATGGGCAAGATTTGAGTACTCATCCCTCTAGGTCTGGACTCTTATCTCCCCAGACAACAATGAGTTTCAACCATTTTACAACTACCCTCCTAAATTAAAGTTTTAACCTGTTCAACTAACCCCTGATGGTCAAAACTGCAGGTACATGGCTTCCAATGCTTATATCATTGTACCCCATAAGACCCAAATCCCCTCTGTAACTGAGGGGCATTTTCCTATCCATAAAGTGGACCCCAATGGCACCTGAGTCCTCGAAGGAATAAAGGCCTCTCTGAATCCATTGAGGTCTGCTTCCCATCCTTTTGTTCTTACAGGGAGCCTCAATTTTTCTCCATCTACAATGATGCTTGCCTTGGGTTTAATACATATAGTTTTTGCAACGTTGAGGTATGTTCCCGCTATCCCTATATTTTCTAGTATTTTGAGAATGAATGAATGCTATGATTGTCAAGTGCTTTTTCTGCATCTATTGAGATAATCATGTGATTCTTATCTTTAAGCCTATTGATGTGATGAATATGCTTATTGATTTCCCTATGTTAAACCAATCTTATATCCCTGGGATGAACCCCACTTGATCATAGTGCACTGTCTTTTTAGTATGTTTTTGTAAGTGATTTGCCAGGATTTTATTAATAATTTTTTCATCTATGTACATCAGAGTTATTGGTCTGAAATTTTCTTTCTTTGTCTGGTTTGTCTGGTTTGTAGGTATTTGTCTGGTTTTTGGTATCAAGGTAATAGTAGCTTCATAGAATGAGTTTGGGAGAGTTCCCTCCTTTTCTATTTTATTGAATAATTTGAGGAGAAATGTTGTTAGTTCATCTTTGAAAGTCTGCTAGAACTCAGCTGAGAATCCATCTGGTTCTATGGGCTTTTGATGGAGTCTTCAATTTCATTGTTTGAAATTGGACTGTTCAAATTTCCTGTGTCCTCCTGATTCAATTTGGGTAAGTCATATATCTCTAGAAATTTGTCAGTGCCTTCAAAATTTTCTATTATTTTAGACTGTAAATTTTCAAAATAGGTTCTGATTATCATCTGCATTTCAGTAGTGTCTGTTTTGATGTTTCCCTTTTTCATCACAAAGTTTAGTAATTTGAGTTTTTCTCTCTCTTCATTAGCTTGGATCAGGGTTTATCAATTTTATCTGTGTTTTCAAAGAACCAACTTTATATTTTGGCAATTTTTTGCATTGTTTCTTTTGTTTCAATTTCATTGATTTCAGCTCTGATTTTAATTATTTCCTGTCTTCTATGGCTTTTGATGTTGATTTATTCTTCTTTTTATAGGGCTTTGAGATGTAATGTTATTAATTTGGTGACTTATTCTTTTTATGAATAAGCTCAATGCAGTGAACTTTCCTCAGCACTGCCTCCATAATGTTTCAGAAATTTTGATATGTTGTATCACTATTCTCATTTACCTCTAAATATTTTTCTATCCCTTATTTTTTCTGCTATCCATTTATCATTCAATAGCATATTATTTAGTCTCCTGGTGTTAGAGTAGGTTTTATTTTATATTTCATCATTGATTTCTAATTTCATTTTATTATGGTCTGATAGAATGCAAGGTATTATGTCTAATTTTTTATATTTGTTTCCTAAGATATGATCTATTTTAGAGAAGGATCCATGTGCTGCCGAGTCAAATGTGTATTTAGTCTTTGATGGATGGAATATTCTGCATATGTCTGTTACATCTAAATAATTATTAATTGTATTTTTAGTTCTATACCTTCTTTATTCAGTTTTTGTTTGAAGTATCTATCCAATGGTGAGAGAGATTTGTTAAGGTAACTCAGTATTATTGTGTTGTGATCTATTTGCTTCTTGAAATTTAGAAGGTTTTGTTTGATGTACTTAGATGCTCTGTTGTTTGGGTCATAAATATGTATGATTGTCATATCTTGTTGATGCATAATTTCTTTGAGCAGTAAGAAATACCCTTCTTTGTCCCTTTTGATGAACTTTGGCTTAAAGCTCATTTTATCTGATATGATGATAGAAATCCCTGCTTGTTTACGAGATCCATATGAATGATATTTTTTTCCCATCTTATTACCTTCAGTCTGTGGATGTCTTCATCTATATGGTGGGTGCCTTTGAGACAGCATATTTTGGGGTCTTGTTTTTTAATCTAATCTGCCAGTCTATGTCTTTGATTGGTGAGTTTAAGCCATTCATATTCAATGGTAGTATTGAGAAATGATTTTTATTTCCTGCCATTTTGATATATTTCTGGTTTTTAATTCAAATTAAAATATGATTGACTATGCTTCCAGTTTATTTCCTCCATTTGCTGGTTTTCACTTATTTTTCATTTCTTCTTCATGAAATAGCTTTTTGAATATGTTTTGTAGTGCAGGATTTCTAGTTGTGAATTCATTAACTTTTTTCAGTCATGAAAGGTTTATACTCCACTTTCAATTGTGAAGCTTAATTTTGTTGGGTAGAGTATTCTTGGTTGGCATCCATTTCTTTCTGAGCTTGGTATATATTATTCCAAGACCTCCCTGCTTTGAGGGTCTAGGTGGAGAATTTAGCTGTGATCTGTATGGATTTCCCTCTAAATATTACCTATCATTTTTCTCTGGTAGCCTTCTATCCTTATTCTGTATGTTACATATTTTCATAATAATGACTTGTGAGTCTGTAGTAATTTTGTACATTGGGAGTCCTATAAACCTCTTGTATTTGATTTTTCCATTTCATTTTTTAAAATTTAGGAAAATTTCTGATATTATTTCATTGAGAAGATTGTGCATTCCTTTCATTTGTATTTCCAAGGCTTCATCTATCCTGATAAACCTTAACTTGGTCTTTTCAGAATATCCCATATTCCTTGGAAGTTCTTATTCATTGTCTCTTAATATCTTTCTTCTATGGTCAACTTTATTTTCAGGATTACATATTTTGTCTTCATTGCCTCAAACTCTGTCTTCCAAGTGGTCTAGTTTGTTGGTATGTGTTCCATTGAATTTTTAATTTAGTTTATTGATTCCTTCATTTTAAGAATATCTGTTTGATTTTTCTTCAGAATCTCTATCTCACTTCCTGTGTTTTCTAATTTCACTCCTTCTGTGGTCCTTTGCCTCACAGATCTGTTTGACTATGTACATTCTAAATGGTGGAGGAGCCAATTCCTAGTCCACTACATCACCTGTGGACTCCATATTTCCTAGTCTCAGATTCAGTCTCCAAACTCAATCTCTCCTCTCCCTGCCCTCTCAAATTCCCAAGTAGGTGTGTCTCTCCCAGCCAGTCCTGCAAACAGCTGGATTAAAGGGGAAGAGGGACTGCTGGGTGGATTTAAACAACCAGTTTTCCCCTGTCTAAACCTCTCTCCATGTTTGATTTTCTCCTAGTCACTGAGGCAAACTCCATGTAATGTAGTTTGGGTTTGCCAGGCCAAATTTGAATTTGATAGAAATCAGCTCCCCTAGCTGATGGCTCCCATGCTGCAGCTGCAAAATGGTTCTTTCTTCTATCTCCACATGCTGCTGGGAAAGCTATGGCTTTTTATTCCCCCACACAAGCCTTTCAGTTTAGCTGGGCAATATACTTGATCTCTAAATACTCTTACCTAGACATATCTAAGGCCTCCTAAAATTGTGGGTTCCTTTCATTCTCTTATCCATCCAGTTTGCTCACCCTTCTAGCTGGTGCCTCCAGCCACAGAAGCAGCTGTAGCTCTGGGAATTTCATCCTTATTTTATTATATCCAATTTCCTGAGTCCCCACTCTGCTTTGAATATCCACTTTTAAGTTGCAATAAAGTTCCCCATTTTTTTTCTTTTTTTACACCAACCTTGCTGAGAAGCTCTCTGCTTTCTTTATTTCACATCATTGAGCATCCATGAAAGCCACCTTCTGTATTCTTCCCTAAAAACTCCCATTTTGCTAATGTATCTAGTGTCTAATAAGAATTATTATTTGATTAAGTCAAATCTTTAGAAAGCCTTTGGGTCCCTAAAGTTTTTCTAGATGGGTCCTGAAACTCCCAATGTGCTCAGTGTGTTTTCTGAAGCTTATCACTGCTTTCTTATTGGAATCTGCCATTATTCTTTTCCCAGACTTTTTTGTTGCTTTGGTTTGTTTGGTTTTGGTTTTGGTTTTGGTTTTGGTCTTCATCAAACTCCTATTGTACACTTGTCTTCTATACAGAGTGATCCATTTCTCTAAATTATAAGAAATTATTCATTATCTCTAAACTTTCAGGGATTATTTTCAGCAATTAATTTGTCACTGACTGAACTCACTAGTGAATACCTAAATCTGGTACTATCTAGTATTATTTTTTAAATATTCCACTTAGAAAATAAATGCATTTAATTTTGTCTTAGCTATTAAAATGAATATTCACATTCATTTTTTTGTAGGGCATTTGTGGAAGGCATTCCAATAAACCATATATAATGGATTTGATCTTCCTCATGCAAAAAAAAAAAAAAAAAAAAAAACGGTCTGTTCTCTGAGGGTCATTTTCCATCAGGTCAATGAAGTACATACACTGCAATGAAATCACAGCATCCACACATGTGGAGAGCCAGCTCAAGAAAAGAATCTTAAGTGATTTGTCCCCGCAAAATTTTCCTCATCTCCAATACATAAATGAACTGATAGAAATCCATACCAATGAGAAGGAGGAATGTAAATGTGTTCACAAAGCAAAACCACTTTTGAGTTGGTTTATTCAAAAACAATCCAATCATATTGTATGAACATCTGTTGACACATAAAAAACCAGAAGAAGCAAAACTATGAGGTTCCACCATGAAAACAGTATATCTGTGTTATTAAAAGTTTCAAAGCTCTATCATATGATTTCTGTTTGTAGACATGCTATTTTTAAATAAATAATCAAACTGTCTGCAAAGTAGCTGTACCGTTTTATATTCCCACTCTCCACGAAGGAGAGTTCCTGCTGCTTTGCTTCCTCTCCACCTCTTGGTTTTGTCAGTATTCTCTCTTTTGTCCATATTCATAGGTATGCAGCGTTACCTCGATTTTGTTTTCATTTTCATTTCCCTGTAGAGTATCTTTTTCTATATTTGTCATCTGCATAACTTCAAGGTGTCTGTTAAGGTCATTGGTCTAATTTCAGTTGGATTGTTTCTTACTATCGAGCTTTAAGAACTCTTTCTATATTATTAAAATAGTTCTTTATCAGATGTTCTTGCATATATTTTACCTCCCTATGTGACTTGCCTTTTTGCTATCTTAGCAATTTTTTGCAGAGCAGAAATTTTTTATTTAAGGATATCCATCCTATCAATTCTTTCATTCATAGATCATGTTTTTCAAATCATACCTAAAGAGTCGTTATTTATGAAACCTGAGCAAATGACTTTTGATATGCATGAAGATCCACTTTTCTAAGAAGTCTAAAAGAAATGAATAAATAACTTTTCATCACTATTCTTAACAAAAATAGCAATGATAAAAACACTCCTTTAAAGATTTAGCAAAGCAAGCATTTAATTAACATTACAATTGAATACAAAATTCAGAGAACTTACATTACTCACAGGTAAAACCCACCTTTAATGACCTTATTTTGTAAATTGTAAATTAAGTTTTTTTTAGTTTAAAACCCACGTGTTTTAAACATTTTAATTTAGCTATCATAAAGACTCCAATCTTTTGTATGAGTCAGGTGTGCAGAAACCATTTAAATGATAATAAATTTGCTATAGTGAATATCTCTATAAAGTTAAATGAGCTAATACCTCATCTGTCTATTTCATCTATCTGAAGAGAACTGAGTTTTGAAAAATGCATGATTGTTCAGTATGGACATCAACTGATTTTTAGATATTATAATATCTAATTAATGACTATGAAACTTTTCTATAATAGGTAAAAATGGAGGAGTATTTGCTGAAATGTTTAAAGTGTCTCTTTTCCTTTTCTTTCCACCTTTTATTAAAGTGGCTATAATGGCAAAAGATGAAACTTTATTGTAACTAATAAAAGAAAATTATATCATTTCTGGCATTCATATGACACATTTTATATTTGCAGCCAAATAAACATAAAGCATGCCAGAGAGCCAAGCTCTGTAATGAAATTGGAGGTGAAGAGGAAAAAGCAGTGACAATCTCTACCAAGAGGAGAGAGAGGAAAAATATCAGCACCTACCAGAGAGAAATGGCAAAAACAAAAACCCAGCAACTGATAAAAGCCGAAAACTGACTAAAAGTCTCCTGGAATAAGGATTGATAGAAACTTCAGAAGTAAATTTGTACCAAATTTAACTATTTCAGTGCTATCTTTTTAGAAATTTTTAGGGTTCAAGTCTTTGAATAAATAATACAAACTTTTAAAAAGACAAGTCTGTCTCAAGAATGGGGTAGATTTCATCAGCTCTTATGCCACATAAAAATTCTCTATTATTGTATTCTAAATAATACATTGATGGTTCTCCCACGTGCTATTCTTCTGTCACCTTCTCACCAAAATGGCTGTTGGACTGCATTCCCTTCTTCCATCTAAGATACCTTGCTATATTACATGTCTTTTCTTTTTTTCAATGCCCTTTTTCTTCCTTTCATACATACTTTAGTTTTACTTCGTGTATTTATTCCTTCTATTAGTCCATTTTGAATTATTGGCATGAAAAATATGAGATTGGATAACTTTATAAAGAAAGGAAGCTTATTTAGTTCGTGGTTCTGGAAGTTCAAAGGTTTATATCTAGCAATGGCCTTCTTAGGGCAGAGTTCTGAGACTGCAGAGAAATATCACAGGGAAAGTGATAGGGAGTGTGAGTGTGAGGCCTCGGTTCTCTCTCTCTCTCTCTCTCTCTCTCTCTCTCTCTCTCTCTCTCCTCAAAATACCACCAGTATTCAATCATAAGGATTCCACCCTGATGACATCATGCAATCCAAACCACTGTCCAAAGGCCCCACCTCTAAACACCATAGTCCTATTCTATTCTATGCCTTAATGCCTCACATTGGGGATTAAATTTCAACACACACACACACAAAAAAAAAACCTTTGAGGACATATTCAAGCCATATCCAAACCATGACATTTTCTACCGGGGTCTGGGGGAATACTTTATGTGTTTAGGAATTGAATAAGTAATAGAGATTTAAAATGTGTATTGGTAATCAAATTTATTGAGTACATATATCAATTGAGTATTTCTAATCTTAATTCTATTGGGTTGTTACTACTAATTGAAAACTAGTTGATCTATTATATCTTTTGAGATTTTATAACAAAATTATTAGTTATTCTAAGTTTGCTAAATGCCTTTTATTTATGGGATACTTATAAAAATCATTAATCCAATCAGATAGGAAATACAGTTTTTGACCATTATTTAAGAATGAAAATGAAACTTTGACAAGTTTATTAATGTATCATAGTAATACAACTGTATAAGAAGTTAGAACTGAAATACAGATATATCAAATACATGCCGTATTTATAATCTATTTTATTTCCATGAAGAAAACATGTGCTCTGAAAAGAATAATTTCTTAGAGAAAATATAGAAATCCAAGAATACATGAATTATAAGCATCAATAGAAGGAAGACAACAAATATCAAAGAATAGGTGTTTACATAGTTGGAAAAGTCAAATACTTTTGAAACCTATGCAACAGGATGTGAAATTCTTACATATCTCCCCTAAACCAAATATATTCAAATGACTTAATGCTTGAGATAAGGGAGGAAGAAGTAAAACTAAGCAGTTATAAGCACTAATTCCAGGAAAGAACTATGATTGGCTACTGACATATAGAATTATTTGAAGGCAATAGACCAAAAACCTACCATGGAGACCAGTTTCTCTAGAACCTAGAACCTGATGCCAGGAATAAAGTGTCGATACTAACTTTGGAAGGTGCAAGCCCAAGGTGGGGAATGTGATGAAAAAGGAAGTGAAGCAAACAAAAATGAAAGATGCCTATTGCTTTAGGATGAGCTTCATCAAAGACAGCACATTGTGGGGAGTGTAACCATAATTCACAATACTCCACAAAAGGGACAGAGGGAGGGAGTTCATCTGTCTGGCTTTCTTCCATTCCATTTACCATTATTCTAGACTTTGTCTTGGCAGGATGATTGTAAGGTGCATCCAACAGTCCTACAGTGTCACAAAGTAAGCATGTCCCACACTATCTGAAATGGAAGGGTGACTCAGGGTCCATGTGGGCACATGAGCCATGAAGGACTTGGTCTTAACTAGGACTCCACCCAGCTCAGGAAGGTTGGCAAGGGTAATGGTGGCATTATCTGAGTTGTAGATGGTGCCACCATGAGAGAAGCAATAGCAGAGCGTGAAATACCTTCTAAATTTTGCTACATTTGAAATTATATGCCAGGACTGAAAATGTCTGGGATTTTTCAACTGTAAAACTTATCTTTCTGCTTTTAAATAGGCATAGTTAATAGTTCCTATGCTTGTTGTAATAACTTGCTACAGATGAAGCATCTTAAACAATAGAAATTTATTCTTTCAGCGTTCTGAAGGTCAGAAGTCCAAAATAAAATGTTAGAAGGTCCATCCTCCCTGGGAATTTTCTAGAGGAGAATCTTCTGGCCTCTTTTGAATTCTGGTAGCTCCAGTCATTCTTTGCCTTGTGTCCATAACTCCAGTCTCTGACTCTATCTTCTTCTCTGTGTCTGTATCCATGTCTTCTCTTTTCTGTCCCTGAAAAGTACAGTTGTCATTTTCTGACTCTGATAACCCCGGATCTCATCCTGAGATACTTAACTGTACAGGCAAAATACTTTGTCTAAGTAAGTTTACTTTCAAAGTTTCCAAGGATTAGGGCATGGACACATTTTGGGGGAGAGGGTGTCACTATTCAACCCATATACCCAGGAATTCATTGTTAAATGATGCATTATTTCCAACATCCAACACAGATATAAGATGAAATACCAAGGTCAATGAAGAATTTCCCAACGACTGAGTCAGAACCCAAAAGAACAGAAAAGGGGGTTTATCCAGAATTTGGCACAAGAAAGGAACAGGTAAGCAAACTTTGAAAATATCTCACAACTGGAACCAGACAGATGTGTAATTCCTGACCAGCAAGATTTAAAGGTATTATGAAAAAAAAATTACTGGTGTTTTCCATCCTTTCCTGCTCTTTATTGGAGTTACACCATGCTAGGTCTGGTCTGCCACCATAGGTATCCATGTATGTGGAAGAAAGAGTGTAAGAGAAATAGGTAATTTGCCTTTAATTTGAAAGTGTTCATAGCTTAGGGTGTTAATCTTCCAATCCAATGGAAAGGACTGCTTATCATGCACAAACTTTAAATTTAGTGATTGTATTCAAATCGTCTTGCTTTAGTAAGGAATGAATGTGATTTGTTATGTAAAGGAAAATGAGTATGGTCAACTGAAAAATGCCACTAATTTTCCACAAATATATGTTCTTTCCTTCATATTTGCAGAGTTATAGCTTGTAATTGGGCGGTAGGCTATATGGAGACTATTTCTCAGTCCTTTTTGCAGCAAGATGTGGCCTTGTGACTCTCCACAATTGAAGCATGGTGAGTGGATGTAGCAAATGCTATGCTCCGCTGTGTCCTGCAAAGTCCTTTGAGTGCACTCTGTCCTGTTTCTCCCTTCTTGGTGGCTGGAGAAACTAGAAGGACCTTGAAAAATCCATGTTCCAAAGAGAAATGTCATTGACAGTCTATGTCTGTGAATGTCTTTGTGAAACAAATATTTTTGAGCTGCTCAATTATCTATAAGATTCATCACAAATTATTACATGGGGGAGAAATAAAGAACCTTGTCCTTTAAGTCTTAATATTTTGAGGTCTTTTATTACATTAGCTAAGGCTTTTACTATGATTAATATCAGTGACTAGAAAGTTGGATAGTTCATTTCAATTAAAACAATTTTTTAGTAAATATTATGCAGTGTACTAATTTTTATGGGGAAGGAAAAAAGGTAAGTTGACAGGATTAGTAATTTAAGAATCTTTTAGGTTACTGGATGTGTTTGGAAGAAAATAGATTAAAACTAGCATATGAATAACTAAAATATAAGCTATCACATTATCATGTTTGAGAGAGGGGTCAAATCAAAGAAGGAAATCAAATAGGGAAATCAAAGAAGATGTCACAGAAAATATGATGCTTGGAATGAAGATTTGAAATGGATCAGATATTGTCAGGTAGAAATTAGGGTGCATGGAGGTTGAATATAGATGCTTCTTGACTTATGATGGAGTTAAATCCTCAGAAACGCATCACAAATTGGAAGCATTATAAGTTGGAAAGGCACTTAATACCTATTGTCTAATACCAATGGTCCAACATATTGGACATCAGGGCTCAGCAACACATTCTACCACTGAGTATTGTTTCCCCTAGTGATCTTATGGCTGATTGGAAATTGAGATTCACACAGCATATCACCAGCCAAGGTGACCAAAATATAGAATTCAAAATGTGGGTTCTACTTGAAATATTATCACTTTTGGACTACTGTAAAGTTTAAAAAAAATGAGAAGTCAAACTAGCTGTAGTTTTACACGCTACGGTGAGAAGATTCGTGTTGTATCAGACATATGATAAGCACCTAGTATGTCCAAGACATTAGTTACATTCTGTGAAACACAAAAAAAAAAAAAATTAAAAATTAAGACTGGTACTACTCTCAATGTACTTACCAGTTAGCCAGGAAGATGAAGCATCTACAGAATTAATATGACTACGGGCAGAATTTAATAAGTGCTATGAGATATTTAAAAAGAGCTCCACAAAATACTTAATACTTTGAAGTAGCAAATGCTTTCTTTAGTAAAAGGAAAAAAAAATAATGACATCCACAATGTGATTGTTCTCAATGTTAAGTGAGCCAAAGCCTGCCAGATGTTCATTTGAACACCTGGAACACAGTAAACATGCTGCCGTTAAGATTGCTGTTCTGTTCATTGTCATTGTTGTGTGACATCTCCGAACATCCTGGAAATTGTGCCGAGATTAGATAAGCAGATTTCAGGTTAATGTTGGTAGAAAGAATAGCTTGCCAAACTGTAAAATCACATATATCCAGAGACTATTTAGAGAACAGAGAACAGTTTGATTTCACTGCAACATGACATATACATGGTAAAAGAAGACAGCCTCCCTGGACTGCCACACCAAGGGGATGTCATTTGACTGGAGACAGGCTGCAGGATGCATGCATCTGAGCAAAGACACTACAAATAAACGTTATCATACGTGTTTTCAGAGAAACTGTTCTAAGGGTGATCCAGATAGGAGAGTATTTGCACAGTCTAGTGAGAAGTAATTAAAGTATATAGACAGAACCATAGCCACAGAGAAGAAAAAGCAAAAAGGACGTTGAGAAGTACCTCAAAGATAGAATTTATAAAACTTGGCAATTGATTATATGCTAGAACTGAATGTAAAATGAGAAAGAGTGTGAAAAAAAAAGCTTTCAGGTTTTCAAGTGACCAAAAGAATGGAAGTAACAATAATTGAAGGAAAGAAGTAAGCAAAAAATGCGGGTCTGGCAACCATCAAAGAATTGTGCTTTGGACATGACATGTCCTTTGATCTGAGAGAGGGCAACAGTAGCAGATTCTTTTACTTGGCAACAGGACATTTCAGAATGGCATTGGATTCAGAACAGCATGATGTGCAGGTTGGGTTCTTCTATAGTAGAGATAGCCAAAGCAAAGAATATTGACAAAGATTGTTCAATTTGATGGCCCAGAGTGTTATACTCCCCCAAAAGATTCTCGAGTGCCATCAGGAGAGAGAGTCAGCTCCACCCTAACCCCTTCCCTCCCTATAGCCCCACCCTAACCCCTTCCCTCCCTATAGCCCCACCCTAATCCCTTTCCCTCCCTATAAATGCTGGCAACAAAGAACTAACGTGCGATTCCCTGACACACCGCTTTTAGGTGTAAGGGTAGTCATCGCTGGCCAACTAAAACATAAAATATAAAGGCTTCTTTTGGCTTTACATGAACGGCTGGGATGATCTTATTTTCATCGGGTATAACAAGGGAATGTGCTGCTCTTTATTTTGAAGGGGATTTTTATGAAAATGCATGTCGACACTGCTGTACAATTTGGCGTTACCTCTGTCTCTTCAGATTGATACCAACAATGTGTAGATCTCATTAACAGCCCTGGTGATTCCACATCTGTGGCCTTGCTGCTCAGGCTGTCAGATAACCTTGGTAATGAGACCAAGACGGCCTGTGCCGTTTCCTTCCAAGATGAATACACATGTCTGTTTGGCCTTCACTCTTTCCATGATGTCCTGTTTGTCACAAGGCAGATTCAGAAGGATCAGAAAAACTGTCTCACTGTTATTAGAAAAAACAATTATAGGACCTATTTTCTAATTTTCAGCAAACTCATTAGATTAGGTTCCCTATATTCGTTACTTTATCTTTCATCTGTAATCTTGGTGATGAAAGTTTATTTGAAGGCTGTATCATTCAATTTTACACATTTTCCAACATGTATTTATGGCATTTTTTTCCTCATGTCTATTGTCCCAAAGAGTTTCTGTTCTTTTCTTCCAAGTAAGACAATAATTTTCACTGAATACTCTAATATTGTTAGTATTTTCTCCTGTCTAATTTTATATACACACACATTTTAGGGTATTCTGATTTAAATATGAATGAAAAGATTCACTGTAGGTGGTCAGAAAGATTAGGAACCAGCCGAAGAACTGGGCTGGTTTAGGGTACGAAGCTGTCAACATGCAGGAACTTATTCTAGGCCAATGACTGGATGGATGTCAGCCTGAGATACTAGCTTGGAGTGGGTCATTCATGGTCACCATCTGCAGGAGAAACCATACTTTGCTGAAGCCCAAAAAGAGAAATGAGGAGGTTTGTCACTGTGGTGATTTTCCTGGGCAAGATCATGATGAAGAGAAACCAGGTAATAAGGTTAGGATACTATGTGTCCAATCTTGGGAAGTTCTTCCTTTTATGGGACTCGAGTGAAGGAGTTACTTCATTCATTAGTCTGGTTTGTTTGATAAGTTCTTTGATATACCTATTGTAAGCTCATGGCCCACAAATGACAGAGGCAGGAGATGCGAAGCAAACCTCAGATCAGTAAGCTTTCCTTTATTCTGCAGCTAAGTCTGTCAATTAGACATGGGAGGGCCCATTTTCTGGTATGAAGCCCTGGGTTTCAAAAGTAGTTTGAGTTTTATAGTTTCATTGAAGACTGTGGACGTGCAGTTTGGACACAGGGGCTAGTTGTACAGGTTAAAACTTTAACTTAGGAAGGTGGTTGTAAAAAGTTTGAAACTCATTGTTATCTGGGGAGGTAGGAGTCCAGATCCTGAGGGATGAGTAGTCAAACCCTACCCATTGCTTTTCTTTCTCCAAACCCTGCCCATTTGTTTTCTTTCTCTGGGATCCATTGTTTCCCAGAGTTTCAGTATTTGCTGGGCCTCCATTTAGGACTAATTTGCCATGGGGGAAGGTCAAAGTCCAGGTCCCAGCATTCAGTATCCACCCCTCTCCTTCAGGGCCTATGGTTATTAGGAAAGGACTCACTGGGAGGTTTAATGTTTGGCTAATTTCCCCTCCCTCCTCCAAGGCCACACTGTCCCTCCATTTTTGGGGGGAGCTTTTTGTAGTAATATTATCTTCCATAACCCTTCACCTATGTATCCACATGCTTCTGATTGATTCAGTAAGCTCTCCGGTGGTCATTTTTTATCAGCATGATTAATTTACTTTTCTGTCTGTGCCTTATAGTCATTCTAAGCAGATGGTAGTTGTTTACTTGTACAAACAAGGTGTACAGTTTAGTCTTTCTACTTCAGCACTGAAATTAACATGGAGTAGTTTATAACAAACTACTGCTTTACAAAATGGAGTAACAAGGGTTTAGGCATAATCTAAGAACTGCTCCTCTATGCATCATGTAGTGACTCGGAGCAGGGCACAGGTTGCTCGCCACAGAAATCAGCTCTTTAAAACTCAAATAACTTTCCTTACCTTCTACCATTGGAAGTTACAAATGATGGAATTCAAAAGTTTGAATTCAATGCATACATAGTCATTGCAATTTGAATATAGTCATTTTGTATTAAAATTATTTTTAATATTATGAATCATTCAATGAATTAAGGAATAATAAAATGCACACACAAATGTGTATTTTGTCAGAAGTACAATGAATTAACAAGCTTGGTACAGTGAACACCACCTTAGTGAGTCATGTTTTCTAAATGGCTCTATAAAAACATATGCCAAATTCAATTCTATTCAATTGCAAATTTCTAAAGATATGTTGGAGTATGTTGAATTTTGAAAATGCTAAAAATTACTTATTGGCTCTAAGCACAAATAAGCAGTGTAATTCTTATATCTTTCAGGAAATGCATAATACTACCTGACTTTGCAATTAATTTGCATGAGAAGCAAAATTGAATGTGCTGTTAAAAGTCCTAATGGTGCTTGTGTTGCACCTGCCAAGTTCCAAAGTTTCTAATTAATGACTATGCAATAAAGATTAAAATAATGTGCAAAATAATTAAGAATGAAGTGTACATATGGCATATAAGCTTTTAATGAGGCTTTTCGAATTTGCAAAGACTGATAGGTAGAGCATTATTCTCATTGAGAGATTTTTTTTTTCTGTTATTCTTCTTCAGAGTCTGGATGGATACTCAGAAACAGTTAAGCATGTTAAGTAAACTTTCTTATCAAAGTGTATTTTTTTAAAAATGTGTTTGAAAAGTAGACATTTGGCCGAAATCACTTTTGTAACTAAAAGTTCTAATTCTCCCCTAGAGTATATCATTATTTTTCAAATAAACCTAAATGTTTGAAATTCACCTATTCACATATTTTGTAATGAAACTACACTTACTGTCAGTTTTTTTTCCAAGTTTTCAGAACTCTTTATTAACTTGCCTTTTTTGCATTTTCACATTACAATATTTTTGATAAAGGTATATGAATCCCTAGCATTTTTAAGATCTTGAGGAATTTTAAGTAGTCAAATATGAACTTGACTTTTATTAAAATATCCCCTACAAAAGTAAGCAAAGCTGCTTTTGGTTTTAATTTTTAAAAAGTTGGTTTTCTTCTTTCTGAACTTGAAGGAAGTATTAAGGAAGTGGAAGAAAATATGACATTTCTGTGTACCTTTCTGGGTAAGGTGTGTGGTCACAACGTCTTGATACCTTAGCAGCATAGAACAGTTTGCTCTTAGGCTGGTTTGGAACTAATTTCTCAAGGAGGCATAAACCTTCAGGCCAATGTGTGAGACCTGATTTGAGGTTAAGCCAATGTCAAGCAGAACATTTGCTATTTAAGATGTATTGCTAATGGGAGCCTGGGTCTCCCAGACAAATCCTTCAGCAGGTCACCCCTGATTCAACAGGAATAAAAAAAAAAGAACTTTCTCAGTGATTTGATGCTGCTGGTGACTCACATGGTCCAGACTGAATGGGCACAGACACTGCTGGGCAGCTTAAGATCAGTCCTGCTGTTATTAGCCCACCATTCACTCCTCACAATGGGATAAAGTCTAGACTCCAGGACAAGATTGAGGACTAAAAGGGAGACTTCTATGGAAAGAAAGGATGCTGAGCGTGGTTCTCACACACCCTACATAAGCACCCAGTGAACAGGCTCAAAGAATCCCTTCTCCATGGGGTATGGAGAACACAGGGACATCTGAAGCATGCGGGGACAGCTCTAAAGGCTAAAGACTGAAACTACATGGAATGTTCCATAGTATATAACTTAAAAAAAAGCAAGCATTAATTGGTAAGTCTAAAATAATACACAGATTAGATAACAAAACTTTGACTTTATTTTTTATTTGAATATGATTTTTAATGTATACAATTCCCAAAAAACCAAAGGCCAAATGTCTTCTCTGATAAGTGGATGATGATACATAACAGGGGGTGGGGTAAGAGAAGACTGGAGGAACTTTGGATTGTGTAGAGGGAAATGGGGTGGGAGGAGGTGGGGGAAGGAAAGACAGTGGACTGAGACAGATATTATTACCCTGTGTACATGTATGATTACACGAATGGTGTGAATCTACATTGTGTACAACCATAGAAATGAAAAGTTGTACCCCATTTGTGTACAATGAATCAAAATGCAGTCTGCAAAAATAAAAATAAATAAATAAATAATGTACACAATTGGAGATATACATTTATGAACACCATAGTTTCAGGAGATTGAGTATTAATAAAATTTCTGTCTTGAGAAATTAGTGTCATCACTTCTACTAATTTGGATGCATTATTTTCTATAAATATATATGAACACATTTATGAAAATAATTATATCATTTCTGAGAAGATAATTGGCAACACAAAATTATAGCAAATGCTCATTCCTATCTATTATTAAAAATTCTGGCGAGGATAGAAGCCCCTGACTTATTCTGTGTTCTACATCAGAAACTTGTCACCAATACACCAGTTGTACCTGAGGCTATATTGACAGTAAAATGGAGAAAATGTCAAAGATATTAGTATATCTTTCCTCAGTACCTTGGGCTCTCGCCAGATATCTCTAGTGTTTTCCATGTGGAGGCAAACCAAGTAAAGGGGAATTATAATACATCCATTGTAGGTGAACAGTATTTTAGCTTGGAGGATTCGTTCCAGGCTCTTAAACTAGACATTGACACTCCCTAGATCTGTTCTTTACTCAGCACCATGATATTTAATTTTATGTGTCTGTTCAACTTAGTAATGGAATTCCTATTTGGTTATCTTTCTGGGTGGTGGTGTTTTTAGATAAGATCAACATTTAAATCAGTAGAGCAAATAAAGCATATTGCTTTCTCTGTGGTGGGTGGGCTTCATCCAATCTGTTGAAGGCATGCATAAAGAAAAAACACTTGAACTTCCCCAAGTAGAAAGAAATTTCTCCTGCCTATCTTCAAAGAGGAACATGAGTTTTTTCCTGCCTTTAACTGAAACATTACTTTTTCTTGGATCTTGAACCTGTTGACATTCAGACTGGAATCAAACAACAAATTTCCTGGTTCTCAGGACTTTAGACTTAAACTGAAACTGTACCATTGTCTCTCTTGCTTCTCTAGCTTGTAAACCATCCTCAAGATTTTAGGACTTATCAGTTTCCAAAATCACATGACTGAATCCCATTGGTTCTCTTCCTCTGAAGAACCTGACGCATATAGGCACCATTCGTTTGATGTGGGTCTTTATCTCCCGAAACAACCATTCTCCTTAGCCTTGGGAGTTTACTACTATTCTGAGACCACAATAGAAATTATATTATTTATTATCTTAGTACTCTTTTAGTAATCAATCCCATAATATTTAACATTGTTAATTTTACTACCAAGGAAAAATCTAAACAAACCCTCCAGCTTCACTTGCACTTAGTCGACTTAAATCACTGATTTTGGAGGTCACACAGCTAGGCAATACATTAGTAGTCTCACACTAGCTTTGCTGTAGATAATGCCTCTGACATGTGGGTTTTGATGATAATGGTTGCCTAGGTAACTCTTCAGGGACCTGAAGGCTGCTTTAGCTGAAAACATTGACTCTTCACTAGAATGGGTGACTGGAATGGATGAAAGGTCTGGCATCTCTGTCAGACACCGAATCTGTCTCCTTTGTTGCCTTAACCCGTGGGTCAGATGATGCTCAGCAGTGAATATGGACATGATGATCATCTGAGAAATGTTTTATCCAAAACACTAACATGGGTTAAACTTCATTTCAACTCACCAGTATTTATTTTTCTCTCTGTCTCTCTCTCTCTCTCTCTCTGTCTCATTCTCTCTCTCCCCTTCCTTCCCTCTCTCTCCCCCTTTAAGGTGAAAGACACATCTACAGGCCACCATGATTGGAAAGGCCAAAATGTGAAATGAGTGGAGAGGTGATACCTAAATGCCTGAAAGATCTCCTCCTATCCTAGAAAATCCACAAGTATCCCTCCCTTTTAATAGCTTCTCCTTCTCCCTCCTCATCCCTGTCCTGTATCTGTAAATCCTTAATACCCTGGATCAAACTCTTCTCCATTCTTTGGCCACTGAAAGAGTCCTTTACTTCTCCCCCATGCTCATCTTGGACATTGTTTTTCCCATGTGATGAGCTTCCAAACTAGGGTTTAGTAACAATTTTGCCATATGCTGATTGGTGCTTACAATTTAAATTTATAATTTCTCACAGCAGTTCTAGGAGACAAGTATTTTCACCCTTCTTCAATATGAGGAAACTGAGACACAGAAAGTTAAGAAACGTGTCCAGTGCCCCAGCAGCACAGTAGATGAGCAGAAGCAGAGGGCAAGAGCTCCTCAGCATTGCCTTACCCTCCCTAGCATCTCCATCCTGTGGCTGAGTCCTTCTAGAATCTCTCAGTAGACAAGGCTCAATCATGCCAATTGGTGGGGAGGAAAAGCCCAAAAAAGTGCAGTGAAGCCAAGTGTGTATCAAAAACTTCTGTAAAATGAGCCAGACTCAGAAAGACAGGTATTGTATGTTTTCTCTCATATTGGAAGCTAGTAGGAAGCAAAAAACCAAAAAAGGACATAACAGAAGTAAAAAGGGGACCAATGAGAGAGAAGAAGGGGTGCAGGGGGAGGGAAAAGGGCAAGACAAGGGAATTTATTGGGGAATTCAATTTATCAAGTGATATTTTATGCATGTAGCAATATACCACAATGAAACCCACCATTCTGTAGCATTAATGTGGACTAGTAAAAAAAGATGTGTGTTTGTGACATGTGGGGGTAGCTTAGGGATATTGAGATTCATGGTCTTTGAAACCACCACTGAAAACAGGTGCTCTGAGATAAGATAGGGCATTTTTCTTTATTTGGCACATATTCGTAATTGTAATCTTTAATAAATGTCTAATATTGGAGCTGAAGATGTAGCTCAGTGGTAGAGCACTTGCCTAGAATGCAAACGGTCCTGTGTTTGACCCCAGCACTACAAAACAAAATAAAAAAATTGCTATTAAAATAATTTTTAAAAGCAGTGTTTTTAAAACAATGATATTTTACTCTATCATTTTATATTACTTTATTAGTCTAAGAAAAGAATAGGTTGCACATTCACCAACTTGAATCTCCTGTGGGATTTCTGAAATCCACTCAGCCTTAAATAGAGGACCCCCGTGTCAGCAGTCATTCCATGTTAGGGCTGCAAAAGATATTTTATTTTAATTTCATTAATTATTTGCCTTTTCCGGATATTGAAATTATGCTTATTAATTCATACATAATTAATTTTATATGGACATAACTTTGCAATTATCTACTCTAACCTTCATTTAATGAACTGAGGTTTTTGTAATATAAATGCAAACAGCATTTTCACAAAAATATTAACTTGAATGTTTGATGTAAATACTCAATTTTGTATGCATAACAATATTTCAGAAACCCAGGTGCCTCATTTGACTAGTCTATATTCATTTACATAGTTCATTTTTCATTTATTAAGGAATTGTATTCTAATAGTCTTCCTTAAGTTAAAGTGTGTGTTGTTTTTTCTTCTAAAAAGAAATCTTGGTGATCTGTCTCTGCGCTGTTGACACAGTTCAACCTTCTGCTTTGTTTTTCTGTTTTTTGTTTGGTCTAGAAATAGAAATATACACCTTGGAAATGTCAAGTCATAGGAAACTGGGATGTGTCACATTGCAGACAATGCTTCCAAGGGAGAACATAGAAATGAGCAAGGAAAACAATTTCCATGTTATTAGCATATAGGACAACTCACAGCCACTCCAGAGAGGGAGAGAGAGGTAGCAGGTTGGAAATTGAGGGTATGGAGAGGAGGTGGCTATTTGAGTGTGTGTGTGGGGGGGCAGGGATGGCTGTAGATAGATGGATGGATGTACCTATATACACAAAGATATATACATACACACAAATACATATAGTATTCAACACCCGAATTTTAGAAAAACATATATTAAAATAATGAAAGCACCATCTGCATCCTTTACTTAAAAATTAAACAACACAAACAAAAAAATTTACATAAAGAATTAAGAAGACCATTCCCTTCAAACTCAAAAAATCCTAATTAGAGCTACATAATACACGTGGGGTGGCGACACACAAAGTTGGGGATTTAATTGGAAGTTCTCCAGCAGATCAGAGTGTGAGACCAAAAAGGCGCAACCGTTTTTCTATCTATGAAAAACAATCCAGAAAGAATCTTTCCCAATGCACGGTGGTTTCATGTTTGACAGTTTGAGACCTCGGCTACACTTCCTCCCCCAACAGGGGGAAATGGCTTACCTTGGAGCCAGTGACACATTAAAATGTCCTTTCTGATGGGTGATGTTTAGTGTCAAGCAGTTTAGATGTTTAGATGTCTTGTGCAGCTGGGAATGAAGTCCTCCCTTGGTTCGGCATGCCCTGTGGCATTCAGAGTGTGGACTGCATGTCGCTCAGGTTGTTAGTCATCCCGCGACACTCAAGGAAACAGCATGAGGTAAGAGCACAGGCCTCGTGGTCATTAGTCCCGAGTCCTCCTATCTTTGCCATCATGAGTGATAATACACACACCATTTAATACTTCTCAGTCTCAGTTTTCTCAAATGCAGAATGGACAGGTGTACTTTTTTTCTACCTCTCAGTATTGCTATGACAGTCAAATGAGTTTGATAGGAAATATCAAACTTCATTGTTCCTATCGTTGCTTCCCAGCCACCATGAGATGAGCAGTTTTTCTCCACCACATGCTCCACCGTGACGTGCTGCCTCCCCACAGGCCCTGAAACCACGGTACCAACCAACCATGAACTGAGACTTTGAAACCATAAGCCCAAATAAACCTTTTCTTCTTTAAAGTTTATTTATCTTAGATATTAGTTACAGTAATGAAAACTTGACTGATAAAATACTAGTGAAGATAGTAATGAAAAAAATAGACTTTATGTAAATACAAAGGAAGAATCCAAATTGTCCATACTCCTGTAGAATGACAGTTTGCCTAGCAGATTCAAGAGAATTTTTAAAAATTAGCAGGACTAATTAAATAATTCAAAAGAGTTTTGGGCTCCTTGATTAATATGAAAATCAGTTGCACTTCTATATGTCAACAACAAAAATACAGAAAACATATTTTTTTAAATTTCCATTATATAATGGCCATAGCAGCTTTATACTTCTAGGAATTCATATAACAAAAGACAGGATATTTGTGGGGGTGATATGCAGTACTACTGAAAAACAACAGAAAAGACTTCGGTAAATGGAAAGACATATTTTATTCATATGTGAAAATAATCATGTGTTAGTAAGATTTCTCTTACTGTGGCCAAAATACTTGATAAGAAGAACTGAGGGGAACAAAGGCTTATTTTGCTTCATAGTTTCAGAGGTGTCAGTCCAGGGTCAGTCAGCTTCATTGCTCTGGGTCTGAGGTGAGGCAGAACATAGTGGCAGAAGGGCATGGTGGAAGAAAACTGCTCATCTTGCAGCTGCCAGGAAGCAGATACAGAAAAAGAGAGATCTGCTTGCCAAGGACAAAATGCAAGCCCTACTTTCTTCAGCCACGCCTTACCTGCCTATAGTTAACACCTAGTACAGTAATACCTTAAATTATTAATCCATTAAATGGATTTATCTACTGATTATGTTATAACTGTCAATCATATCATTTCACCTCTGAACATTCTCACATTGACTCCTGAGCTCAAAACATAGAAAATCAATATCATAAAATGTTACTTTATTAAATTATTTACCTATTAATTCAATGCAATTTCTCCCCCACAATATGTTTGTATGCATGTGTGTGTGTGTGTGTGTGTGTGTGTGCTCATCTCCATGGCCCCATGTCTTTTAAGGAAATTTTGAAGTAGATTTCAGACTCATCAAAATTCCAAGACCAAAACTATTTAAGACTCTCGAAGAGAACAATGACTTCTCTGGAACTCTGGGAAATGGAAACCTGCTACCAAGCTGTGGTGCTGAGACCATACAGAATTCTCACAAGCACAGAAGTAGAGATCAATGAATCAGAGCAGAGAACCCAGAAACAAACCCATAACACAAGGAAGCTTCACATGCAGCACAGGATGCCTTATAAACAGCTGAACAATGCTTCAAAACACACTGCTGCTTACTCTTACTGAAAAATGTGTTTGGAGTTATATATTAAAAAAATTACAAGTAAACTCAATATTATCATATAAATAAAAAAATACTTGCCCATGGTTTTATAAAAATGTAATCCGAGACTATATCATTACATCAGACTAGGAAGGATTTCTTGAAAAATTGGAAATTGCAGTTATAAAGGGAAAACTGATTTCCAATCTCAACCACTCCAGGAACAGTGGCTTATCATGCAGACATGGCCAAGTCCAAGAATCACACCATGCACAACCAGTCCTGAAAATGGCACAGAAATAGCTTCAAAAAACCCCCAATCACAAAGACATAAATCTCTTAAAGGGGTAGACCCCAGGTTCCTGAGAAATATGCATTTTGCTAAGAAGCACAACAAGAAGTACCTGAAAATGATGCAGGCAAATGACACTGAGGCTGCGAGTACATGTGCCAAGACTATCAAGGACTTTGTAAAGCCAAGGAGGTTAAGCCCAGGATGCCAAAGGGTGCCAGCACAAGCTTGATCGCCTTGCCTTGCTTGGCCAGCCCAAGCACGGGAAGCATGCTCGTGCCCACATGGCCGGATCTCAGGCTCTGCAGGCTCTGCAGGCCAAAGCCCAAGCCCAAGCCAAGACCCAGGCTGTTACTCCAGCTCCAGTATCACCTCCAGCTCCCGCTCCAGCTCTTGCTCCCACAGGTGCCCAGGCCCCCAGGGGTGTCCTGTGACAGCTCCATAGTAATAGCCTCTGTGATGGTGAGGACAGAAGGACTGGTGTGACCCCTGAGCTCCTGTCTACAGGGACTGGTGTCCTCCTGTGCTGTTTGTACAAATAAATCCAGAGGCAGGAAAAAAAAAAAAAGAAGAAGAAGCCGGGGAGGGAGGACTATAGTCAACGATCCTAAAACCTGAAACTTCTGTGCTCTACAAAAACTACTTAGACAAATACATCACCATGCCACGACTGCTGAAAATGTTTGTGATGTTACAAATGTGACAAAAAATTGGAATGCAATATGTATATAAAGAATTCCTCAAAATCAAGATTAAAAACCAACATACTAATTGAAAAACAAAGAACACAAAAGAGTATACAACAACAAATAGGAAATATGATTGAAAAATCAATACATAAAAAACTTCTGTTTTATGTTTTTTATGGGTGCTGGGGATTGAGCTCAGGGCCTTGCTCATGCTAAGCACATGCTCTATCACTGAGCTACACCCCACAACCCCTCAGCTTTAATTCTTTTCAAGAAACTAATATTAAAATTGCAGCATATCAGACATAGCATCAAGATTTTTAAAGCCTGATAATGCTTACACAACTAAAGACAGATATAGGGAAATAAAATTTCTCATATTATGCTAATGGGACCTTAAATTTGCACAACCACATTGCAGAGTAATTTGATAATATTTGGTAAAGACATGCATACAATAAAAACAGAAATTATAGTACACACACAAGTATGCATTAATTGTATTATCTACTATTCTAATATTTAAACCTTTCACAGTAAAAACACATTTGTTGAAAGCAAAGTTTGAGAGAGTGTGTGTGCGTGTGCGCATGCCTATATTCATCTGAGAACTACTTTGAAATCTTTAAATCTCATCTAGGAACTCAGTAGAATGCAAGCATCTATAACACATGGAGTCTTAATTGTGTCACTAGTAACTCCTCCAAACTGGATAATTATTCTAGGCAACTCTTGCTAGGAAGAAATGTATCTCATTTATTTCTATTTATCCCCTTCCGTCATCATCACATATTGCAATTAATTGTATGGTACTCCCAGAAAAGCCTGAGCACTGTAAAGCCATAGTGTGTTCTACAGAAGGACAGGTTTATTTATTTATCTCCAGGGTCTAATATAGTAGTTACTGGGATATTTCATTTTATTTTGATTTACTTTATTGTATTTTCCTGATGCTGAATATTTTTTTAAAAATCGAACTTCTGCTATCCTACTTCCAGAAAGTTTAATGATGCCATTTTTTAACAGCTCAGATGATTGTTATCATTATTTAGCACTGAAGTATTTTTAAATTAAGTATACACATTGTTTTTTAGATATAATTATATTAATACACACATAAAGATAGCTTTTATATTCACAAGGAAGCTAAAAAATATGTGACTTGCTTTATTGTGATATTAACTTTATTGGGAAGTCTAAAATTAAGTCTTCCATATCTCTGAAGTATTCCTGTATTAGAATGAGATTACATATAATTTTCTAATGTTTTATAACTATGTTTTTACCTTTACTTTGGATTAATCTATTTTCACTCTAATATTGCAATATTTAATTGCATCTCAATCAACAATTAAGAAAATATTATGATGTACCATCAAAGTAGCTTCAGTCACACCATAAACTATGTGATTGTGTCAAATAGTTATTTTAAATGGTTTTTCCAGTCACTTTTTCATGATATACAAGCATAAATAACTTCTAGACATGAATAATACATCAAGCAAAGTAGAGCTCAATAGTACTAATCCACTTTTGTACAAAAATCAATTGCAACATTTTGGCATTCAATTCAGTCTTTCTGCCTGTTGACAGTGTTATCTGCTCATTTGACATTTTTGAGGAAAAACAAAATAAGACAGCTGACATATATCATTCTTTCATAATAAAATCTGAAATACACATACATCTTTCAAATAAAAGCTTCTCAATATAATGAAATGACACCCAACTGCCAGAATAAGTGGTTTAACTTATTCCTCATAGATTTGTGTCTGGTATTATATATTAGAATCCTAGATCTTCATTTATCTCTTCACCAATTATTAGAATAATTTGATTCATAGAAACCAATGTTAATTGTGCCTGATTCCAAAGATCATCTGACCAAGAGCCATTTTGCATTTTCTTTCTTTTATGTAGCCATCTCACCACAGAAACTATGAAAGCTAACCATTCACATTCCAAGACACCCATGTACTTATCACACACAAAGAGAAAAAGAGCAGTCTTTTCAATAGTGATAGAACTGTTTGAATGCAGAAGAATGGAATTAGATACTTATCTTAAACCAGATGCAAAAATGAATGCATAATAAATATTTATTAATTGTTTAAATATAAACTGAAACTGCAAAACTAAAGAAAGAAACCATAACATGATGTTCTACAACATGAGTCTGGGCAATGATTTTTTTGAATGGGACCTCAAAACTGCAAGTGACAAAAGCAAGAACAGAAAAATGTGATTGCATTGAACTAAAAACTTCTGCACATCAAAGGAAGCAGTTAATAAAAGGACAACCTATATAATTGGAGAAAATATTTTCAAGCCATACATTTTATTAGGGATTAATATCCATTGTATAATTGGATATATTAAGGAACTCAATATGTAAGAAAACAAATAACCTCTTTTAAGAATGGGCAAAGGACCTAGAAAGATGGTTCTCAAAAGAAGACATACAAATTACCAATGAGTATATGAAAAATGTTCACCAGTACAAATAAACAGAAAAATGAAAATTACAATCACAAGACAACACCTCCACAGCTTTTAGAATAGCTATTAACATAAAAAATAGAAAGGTTTTGAGACAATGGAATGTTTGTACAGTGTTGGTGGGAATGTCAATTAATAGTCATTATGGAAAACATAATTCCATAAAGTTATCTCAGAAAATTTAAAATAGAATTAATCCATATTGATCCAGCTATTTCATTACTAAGTATTTATCCAAAGGAAATGAAAATTGGTGTGTTGAAGAGATGTACACACTTTCATAATCATTGCAGTACTCTTCACCGTGCTCAAGATATGGGAGTCAACCTAATTGTTCATCAACAGTTTTATGGATAAAGAAAATGTAGTTTATATACACAATGAAATACTGTTTATAAAAAACAAAACCACGAAATCCTGTCATTTGTGACAACATAGATGTACCTGGAGGACATTGTGTTAAGTGAAATAAACCAGGCACAGAAAGACAAGTACTGCATCATCTCCACTGTGTGTGTAATCTAAAATAGAATTCATAGAAATAAAGAGTAGAGTCATGGTTGCCAAGCTGTGAAATATTGGGCTGGGGAGATGTGCATCAAAAATTACAAAAAAATGAAAAACACAAATCTATTTGTATGATTTCAATCATTTTAAATTTATGGAGGTTCATTTCATGACTGAGCACATAGTATTTATCCTGAAGAATGGGCCTTTGAGAAGAATGCATATTATCCTGTTTGGGGTTAGAATTTTTTAATTGATGTCCATTAGGTCTGATTGGTTTATAGTATTTTCAAAATTTCCCATAAACTTGTTCATATTTTGCTTAACTATTCTAGCCATTATTAAACTTGAGGTACTGGGGCTGAGGCTGGGGTTGTGTCTCAGTGGTAAAGCGCTTGCCTAGCACATGTGCAGCACTGGGTTTGATCCTCAGCACCACATAAAAAAATAAACAAAATAAGTTAAAAAGTGTGTTTTTTTTTAAAGGGAGGTACCGTAATCTCTGAGTATTATTGTTAAATTATCTATTTCTTCCTCAATTACATCTGTTTTGTTTCATATTTGAGGGGCTTCTGCTTTCAGGTGTATGTATCTTTATAGCCGTGATATGTTCCTTATGAATTCATCCTTTTATATAAACATTCCAATTATGTCTAGTAACTTCTGTTTTAATATATGTTTCATCTGTATTAGTCCAGACACTAGTTTCTCTTTTCATAAAGGAACCAAGCTTTATCTTGATATATCTTCTTCATATTTTTACTTCAACCTTCCCTGGCTTTGCATGTATTCTTTTGCCAAGGTGTAGTCAGATCTTGTGTGTCAGTGTGTGCTTTAAACTCAAACTGACAATCAGCCTTTTGATTAAGTTTTAGACTAACTTGTTTTGTTTTGCTACTATAGAAGTCTTGACTCTGTTTCCTGTTTGAAGTCATATATTAAAGGGATATGAACTTTAAAATATATCATTATAAAGTAGATGCTAAGGTTCTACCCTCTGCCTTGGATATTGTCACATCTGTCTCAACTCTTTTTACAAAAAGAATATTAAAAATGTGCTATAAGAATGAAAATAGATTCCCTAGGCCTAGCAAGAGAATGCTGGGATTTATCAAAACACTCACAAACACATACATTACAAATATATATCCCTGCCTTTCCCCACAAAGTTTTTACTCTGAACTCTGGGCTCTTCATGATTGGATATCAGTTCCCTTTGTTTGCTTCTGTTCTTAGTATTTGTTAATCACTAACCTCAAGAACAGATCCAATTCTCTGTTTAAATTTCAGTGTATAGTCAAACACACTCTGACACCTAGACTGAGTCTCTAATTTGGGCAGATGCAGCCCCCTGGACTCCTACACATACCTACATTTGTCCTGACCTTTCTACTCCCCAGGTAAATGTGGGATTTTATCACCAGTATGTTTGTTGCAGACCTGATTTTTTTTTTTCTGTTGTTGTTGTTGGATCTAAGGGTTCCTTCATACTATAAAAGAGAAACAGATTGCTTAAATCTTGGAGTAATTAAAACTATCAGATCTTTGTAGTTCTACGTGAACAAGCCACCACTTTTCTGCATTTCCAATTGAGATACTTCATGGTTACATTATTTAAATGAACATGAAAAAGCTTTTTTTTTTTGGGGGGGGGGGGTCCCTGTGCAGTGTTACACCCTTTCTAAATAAAGTCTGAAGATGGTGGGTGGTGTCCCCAAATTATGGTGGTTTTGAAACTACCACTGTGGCCACTGCCTGCAGAGCATCTTGCTGCTGGGAACACTATCTTGGGCTCAGAATCAGCATGGCTTCTTATTTAAAGGTCAGTGCAGGTTTTTGGAAGCAGAGTCACTCCATCTCTGACTGCCTTTGGCAATCCCAATGCCAGCATGGTATGTTGGCTCCTGTAATTTCCTAGCTGTTAGCGTAATGGCACATGGCTTCAAACTGTGCTTCAGTAAATTGCTTCTTTGTAAGATCCTTTAGCATTCCTGGAAATCATAGTACCTGTATATTTCAGTTTTAAATAACAAAACACAAATATCTATCTCGTTGCTGGAAGCTAATTGTGTGAAAAAAATTTGTGTCCCCATTGTGATACAAAACAAAACTAGCTCATATTTCATTTCACGTTCTTCTCTGCTCATACGGGAATCTCCAGCAGTGACTAGAACATGATAATCTTTCATCCTTAAGAAAGTTAGTTTATAATAAAACACTTCCAAGAGACAAAATTTTGTTATAATTAATAAATTTAGCTTGAGTTAGTACAAGAAAATGTTTGTTTAGGACTTCAAAATACTATATTGTAGCCCTTGCCACAATATAGAAATAGAATGTTAAGTTATCCAGTGGCGTTTGGGAAATGAAAAGTGATTAAATTAATGAATACATGATGGACAAAAATTTCTTATAATTGCAGAAAACACTTGATACTATGTAAATTATTTTAATGGAAAATAATTAGCATATTTTCCGCAGCTTACTTGTATTGACATATATTTATTGCAAGTGAGTTTATTTAACATATGTAAATATAGACTACTTTGGGGAAGAACTAATAAGAGAAAATTCGAAAAATTCGTAAATGTCACAGTTTTGTAGAGAGCACATAAAGCACTAACACGAAGCTAATGTGAAGGTGGGATTACAGAAACAAAAGGACATACGCTCAGCTATTGTGATGAAATGCGATTCTAGCAATCCAATCTGCATTCACTCCTTCAAGCTTCTCAATAAATCATCATCACAGACTATAAATTAACTACACTAAGAATTTGATTCCTTAATAATTTTTATATGAAATTCTCATTTTTTAAAAAACTTGAAAATATACTGGTAATATTTGTAGTAACTAAAGAAAGAAGTGAGCTGGGTATGGTGGCGCATGCCTGTAATCCCAGCAGCTCGGGAGGCTGAGGCAGGAGGATGGCAAGTTCAAAGCCAACTTCAGCAAGAAGTGTTTAAAAACAAAATTAAATTCCTGGAGCCCTAGATGCCTGGAGTTTTTACTCGGGGTTATTTTAATTGATGAAATCACCATTCCTTACTCTAAGAGAGGAGGGAAAAATGATTTTAACCAAACATTGTTTTAGGATTTGCTTTTACAATTCTATCTTGTTACTTTAGCATTAAGAAAAATGTAGTTTGGGTGGGAGCAGAGGAAAGGCCAGAATATACTTGGGCAACACACACACACACACACACACACACACACAGAGAGAGAGAGGTATATCCATGGGAGATTGAATCTAGGATGCCCACACACTCAGATGCTAAAATTCACATATGCTCAAGTATCTTCTATGAAATGACAGAATATTTGCAGTAACCGACACACATCCTCTTAGATACTTGAAATCATTTCTAGAATATTTCTAATATCTAATGCAACATAAATGCTATGTGAATAGTTGTTACACTGCATTGTTTAGGGAATAATGATAAGGAAAAAAGTCTGTGTGTGCTCAGCATACATGCATTTTAAAATATTTTTTACCTTATTCCAACGTTTTTAAAAATTTGTTCTAATTAGTTATACATGACAATAGAATGCACTTTGACACATCATACATAAATGGAGTGTAACCTCTCATTCTTCTGATTGTACTTGATGTAGAATCACACTGGCCGTGTAGTCATATATGTACAAATAATGTCCGATTACGCTATCTTTCCTATCCCCACATCCTCTCCACTCCCTCACTCCCCTCTTCCTAATACAAAGTACCCCTATTTTTCCCTAGCCCCAATTATTGTGAATTAAAATCTGCACATCAGATGGAGAGCTGACTTTAATGTATAATAATTGTGTGCGTGTGTGTGTGTGTGTGTCTGTGTGTGTGTCTGAGCCACCTACTCTTACAAGAACAGTCATATTAGATCAGGACTCACCCTGATTACCCAGTTTCAACTTAATTACCTCTTTAAAGACCCCATCTCCAAATATGGTTACATCCTGAGGTACTTGGAAGTTAGAACATCAGCACATGAATTTGGAGGGGCACATAATTCAACTTGTGGCAAGTTTCTTTTAAAATTCAGTAAATACATGACATACCTTCCTTTATCCCTCTATTCTTTTTCTTTCTGTGTCATTATGCTCTACTTCTATCTTATTTGTGAATATGGGTGTGTGTTTGTATATATTTATGTATGTATATATATTTAACTTTTCTATGTGTTTTGATATATCGAAGTACATTTTTCTCATTCTTTTTTTTTTACATTTTATTGTGCATTAAAATTATACATCACCATGGGATTTGTTGTTTCAGATTTGTACATGTACACAGTATTTAACAGTAAAATTTGGTCAGTTTCATTCCCTAGTACTTCTTCTTTCTTTTCCCTCCTCCGACCCCCTGGGTCCCTTGGTCTCCCTTCTATTTTCATCAGATTCCCCACCACCACCACCGTTTTCCCCCTTTTTTCTTTATAGCTTCCACATATGAGGGAAGACCCTTGATGGATAATGATAGAGCATGTTTTTATGCAGTTGTTGGCAAATTTTGTTTCCTCTTCTAAGAAGTATCTATTCTGATCATTCTGGTCACTTGTGCATTTTTAAATTGAATTATTTGGGTTTTGGTTGTTAATTATTTTTTGAGTTCTTCATATACTCTGAATATTAACCCTCTGTCAGATGAATCATTGGCAAATGTTTTCTCCCATTCTGCAGGTTGTCTCTTCATTCTGTTGATTGTTTCCTTTGCTGGGCAGAAAATTTTTAGTTCAGTGCAGTCTCATTTGTCATTTTTTGCTTTTGTTTCAATGCTTTTGGAGTTCTGTACAGAAAATAATTGGCTGTATCTATATCTTGAACTGTTTCCCTTAAGTTTTCTTTTAGTATTTTTAGAGTTTAAAGTCTTAGATTTAAGTCTTTGATTTATTTTGAGTTGACTTTTTTGCACAAGGTGAGAGGTACGAGTCAAGTTGTAATCTTTTGCATTTTGATATCATTTTCCCAGCACCATTTGTTGAAGAGTCTGTCCTCTCTTCAGTGTATAGTTTTGGCATCTTTGTTGAAAAAAAGTTGGCGATAGATACATCAGTTTATTATCAGTTTCTGGGATCTATACTCTGTTCCATTGGTATAAGTGCCTTTTTTTTTTTTTTTTTTTTTTTGTGGTGAGGAATAAACTCAGGATCACTCCATCACTGAGTCACTTCCCCAACCCTATTTTGTATTTTATTTAGACGCAAAGTCTCGGTGAGTTGCCTAGCACCTTGCTTTTGCTGAGGCTAACTTTGAAGTCACCATCCTCATGCCTCAGGTGCCTGAGCCACCGAGATTAGAGGCAAGTGCCACCATGCCTGGCTATAATGTGCCTATTTTTATGCCAATATCATGTTGTTTTAGTTACTATGTCTGTAGTATGACTTCTAATCAGGCATTGCACTGCCTCTAGATTGGTTATTTTTGAACAAGATTGCTTTGTATCTTTAGCATCTTTTGTGCTTCCATAAGAATTTTAGGATCTTGTTTTCTAGTTTTGTGAAAAATATCATTGGTATTTTAATGGGGATTGCATTTAATCTATAGTTCGCTTTGGATAGTATGGACATTTTAATTATAAAACTCTTTGATTCCATAAACATAGAGGTCTTTCCATCTTTTAGTGCCTTCTTCCAATTTTTTTTTAAAAACAAGTAGTTTGAATGATCGCTGTAGAGGTATTTTTCTTTTTTTGGTTAAGATAATTCCTAGATATTTTTTATAGCTCTTGTTAACAAGATTGCTTTCGTGATTTATTTCTCAGCAAATTTGTTATTGATGTACAGAAAAGCTACTGGCTTTTGTATGCCACTATTGTGTCCTGCTACCTTACTTAATTCATTGATGAGTTGTAATAGGGTTTTGTTGGGATCTTCAGGTTTTTCTATATATAGAATCAAATCATCTGCAAACAGAGATATTTTGACTTCCACCATTCCTGTTTGTGTGCCTTTTATTTCTTCCTTCTGTCTAGTTGCTCTGGCTTAAAATTCTATTGCTATATTCAGAGAGACTACCCACAACCTTTTCTTCTTGATCTTAGAGGAAATGCTTTCAGCTTTTTCCTATCCCATATGATGCCAGCTATGGGTTGGTCATTCGTAGCCTTTATTACATGGAATTATGATCCTGTTGTAGAATGTCAATGGGGTCACAGAAGTATGCAGTTGTTTCTGAACCCTCGAGTTGTCTAAATTTGGACTACAGCTCCCTTTTCAAGATGGTTCCTGTCTACAGCACAGGAAAAACACACATTGCTAAGAGATAATGTAAGATCCTCTTCCTTGCCAAAAATATGACTTTAGAATTCTCAAACTCTAAATATCTCACATTGTTGTTATATTTTTCTCAAAGTTTTTCCTTATTTAGAAAAGTATAAAATTTATTGTTATTACTATACTGCAATAGCATCTTCTCTCTTTGTGATACCATATTACATTCTGCATATTTCATACATCCATATTACACTTTTTAAATCCTCTTTAATGCTATCTAAATCTTCTGCCTGAACCAACCAATATTTTATTTTGGTTGTAATTTTCATTTTTAGAAGTTACATTTTTTTCACACGTCTCTTTTAAATTTGTTGTGTGCTACTTCACTGACTCCCTCCTCCTCTTATCTTTTTAAACCTTTAAAGTTTGAATATTTTAGTTTCTTTTATAATATTCTATGTTATGGCTTGGCTATGAGGTGTCCCCCAAAAACTCACATGTGAGACAATGCAAGAAGGTTTGGAAGAGAAATGATTGGATTATGGCAGTCTTAACCTAATCAGTGAATTAATCCCTGATGGGATTAACTGAGTGGTAACTGGAGGCAGATAGGGTGTGGCTGGAGGCAGTGGTTCATTGTGGGTATGGCTATGGGGTGTGTGTGTGTGTATGTGTGTATATATATATATATATGTATGTATATATATATATATAGTATCTGGAGATTCGATATATATATTGTATCTGGAGAGTGGAGTCTCTCTCTCTGCTTCCTGATGATGCGAGCTGCTTCCCTTTGCCAACTCTCTTGCCCCATGATATGCTGCCTCACCTTGAGCCCCAAGGAATGGAGCTGGCTTTCTATGGACTGAGACCTCTGAAGCTGTGAGCCCTCAAATAAACCTTTCATCCATAATTGTTCTGGTTAGATCATTTAGCCACAGCAGCAAAAAAGAAAAAAAAAACTGACTGAAATATTCTATTATCTCAAATTCTTAGGAATAGAATGCTAGTAATCCTATTTGTTGTGATCCTTGACTACCCTATAGTATGATCTGTATCTTCATGTGGTTTTTGATTTCTTTATTGGTATAAGAAACTATTTTTATTAGTTTGTTGGCTTGAGATTCACTCACCTCCTTGCTAGTGTCAGTTTGGACTATACACCTTCCCACTTGTGAGAGAGTTGCTCCCATCCCTAGTTCTAAATAAAAAACTTACTTGCAGCATCTCTAGGCTCAGATCACATTTTCCAGGCCTCTGTCATGGGGAAGGACTCCTAAGGAAGCTACTTAGTTTGTGGTGTGTCTTGTTTTATGATCCTATTTAAAACCAATAGCCACTGCTTCTGACTTTGTTACTGGCTTGTCTTTTATTTTCTTGACATACATTCATTTGTCTTAAAACTTTGAATATTTTTTTCTTTTTCCTATTGTTTTCAATTATACATTTCATGCTTTGTGTTATCTTTATTCAGCATTTCTAGAAATTTGAGGCACAAGAATTGGGGTTACCTCAGTTCTCCATGTTGCTAGAAGTTTGGGGTATGGGTTTAACACGTGCAACATGCTCCTGAAGGTTCTTGACACTTCTACAGTCCAGGCTCTGTTTTAACAGTGGCCAGTGGGGACCCTGTCTTCTCCCTTTTGATGGGTCATTCCTGGGATCTCCAGATTTATCATTCTATAGCTGTGAGGCTCCCAGGCCTGTCCTGTCAGCTTTGGCTCTAAACTCTTCTCCCCATAGACACCTGTTCATCCAGCTTGGATGCTTTCTCTCTATAAACTGCTTTTCTTTATTTTGTGAGCAAACGGAAACCTATTCACCAGCTTGAGGCTGAGACTCCCATTTCAATTGTGAATTTCCCTACTCTGACAGAAAATCATGTTGTTTCTCTTGCATATGCTTTTATTAACAAGGGGCACTTGATTCATCTGACTTGAAAGATTCTAAGTCTCTAAGAACCCAAGTTTTCTTCTAGTTCAATTTAGTCTCTTTTCCCCCCAAAATTATCTTACTACTTCATTCCAGTAAGTTGTCTCAGCTTATATGGCCTTGACTCAAATTGTTGATCTTGACATTATTGATCTAAAATCTGAACAACTGGAGTTTCTACAAATCCAAAATTCACTAGTAATTCTCAGTAAGAAAAATGGCAAATGCTTTCATTCTAGCTCCTCTTAGTTCTAGACACAACATTCTAAGATCTCGAGACTTAGGTCTGTGCTCTTCACCATATCATATGCCCCCTCCTTGTAGGTCACTAAATGCATTGTTAGCAGACAAGGATTTTTTTTTTTTTTTTTTTTTTTTTGTACTGGGGATTGAACCCAGGGACACTTGACCACTGAGCCACATCCCCAGCCCTATTTTGTATTTTATTTAGAGACAGGGTCTCACTGAGTTGCTTAGTGCCTGGCAAAGTTGCTGAGGCTGCCTTTGAACTCACGATCCTCCCACCTCAGCCTCCCAAGCTGCTGTTATTACAGGCATGCGCCACCACGCCAGGCTAGATCCTTCTTTGAGTAAACTTCATTAACTCCCAATATTTCAGGATATATTCATGCACACAGAATTAAGCTTTTTTAAGACACCTTTAACCAAAATATGGATTATGGGTAGCCAGGTAAATACTATAGTATATTTCCCACTCAAGAATAAAAGTGCAATTGAATTTTTTAAAGTTAGCTGGGCATGGAGGTATACACCTGTAATCTCAGCAACTTCAGAGGCTGACAAAGGAAGATCACAATTTCAAAGCCACCCTGGGCAACTTGGCAAGACTCTCTCTCAAAACAAATAGTAAAAATGGGCTACAGATGCAGATCAGCGGTACAGTATCCTGGGTTTGATTTCCAGTACTAAAAAAAAAAAATTTGCAATGCACACCAATATCTAGTAGGTTCAAGTTATATGACAAGATGTTAGTTACTTTGTGCTTTATATAATACACACACACACACACACACACACTTTTGACTTTTGAGTTAAGTCATTATGGTTAATAATTATGTTTGAAGAAATTCTCATTTCTTTTACAAAGTTTATTAAGAGAAAAGAAAATGTGTCTTGTAATATTGGGAAACATTACATATCCTTTTTCCCTAGTTTATATTTAAAATGCAGATTTAAATATTGACTCATTTCTGGTGCTTATATCAAAAGTTATCAAATTATCTTATACATGGGCTAAAAGTAGAACATACAAAATTACATTTAAGATATAGCTTTTAGAATCATTTGCTTTATATCATCTCTCACTTTACATATTCAGGAAAACAGATTTTACATTATTTTTCCTAAACTCTACCATGCCAATAACTTCTGAGGACATTCAACTAAATGTGGCTTTTAATAGTGCACATTTTGGTTAACATGGAAGATAGGATTTCTATGTCAGCTGTCCTTGAACTTGACTTGACCTACTAGTGTACTATATTTTATTTAAAACAGAAGCTTAGAATGAATATGTGACATTGGTCCTGGGATAGTTGTAGTAAGCACAGTTCAGTGAGTAGACATTAACTTCACAGTTAAACTTAATTTTTAAAATGGTTTTAAAAAACTTCACTGGAAAACCCATCTTTCCCTACCTTTGCCCTCACCCACAAATGCAGTTCTGCAAAACAAATAAATCAGTAGAAACATTCATTTTTCTTGTACACTGTTTTGGTCCTGAGTTTTAAAGATTTTTTTGTCTGATAAGTGTTCTATTTTCAACTGCCAATCCCAAATAAAAGTAGTGTATACTCCTTCAACACATATCCTGCTGTTCTATGGGCAGTGTGGCCATTTGTATGCAGAAGTCATAGGAAAGAAATTAAAGTACTCTTGAAGAGGAGATATTTTTGTACCCTCTCACACAATCCTGGTGAAAAACTTGTTTTTCTAAATTAGAAGAAATCAGAAAAACAGTGAGCTCAGAAATGCTTTGCATTCTTTATATACACCTACCTGTGAAAGTAGGCAATGTCAAATCTATTAAATCCTTTTGTCCCAGATCAGAAGAATAGCACATATTAGAAACAGTAAATGTTATCTCAAGGAGATTTTTTAGCATAATGTCATATATTAAAATGTTGTTAACAAATGCACATGGATTTGTAATGTTTTAAATCTACTTAAAATAAGCAAAATCACTACGGAAGAAATATCGTCAATGTTTGTGTTGCAAAGAATATATACATGGAAAAACGCACATGCGTAAGCACAGACAGATACACACACCCTGAAAATGAAAAGAGTAATCATATTTGAACTGTAAAAATGGAGGACAGGATCTGTAAAACCTTGGGAAACATCTGAAGTTTTTACCATGAGCAATATGACTTCCAAAAATTACACATTACATACAAAGCGAAGGGTGTAGTTCAGTGGTAGAACATGTGCTTAGCATGTGTGAAGCCCTGAATTAAATTCCTAGCACCAATATTTTTTATATATATAAAAGCAAAAATACTACATGTTTTTAAATTATTTTACTCATTTTACCAAACTCCAAAACATCTTTCTACGGTCATGATACTAAAATCACGAGAATATGTAGACTAAAACTAGTGTAGAATGTTGCATAATAACTCTAAACATTGGGAAATTATGCCTGCTTTAAAAAGTTTTTTTGTGATTGGAAATCAGTAGAGCTATCTCCCTGAGATCCTGCCTTGGCAGGACATGACATGAAGTTTTGGCATGAAGTGTTGTTTAAAGATATTTACCCACAACTGCATCCAACCCCCACATATGGGCACATACAGGTGCACATCACATTTTATGTCATATTTTCATCCTAATATTATGTAAAAATAACCTGATTTGATTAATTCTCATTTCTGAGTGAAAATTAATCAGTTTTCCATGGGGTTTTGTATGAAATGCTGTAAGAGCGCCAAAAATAGGAGAATTCCATAGCAACACCTTTTGTAAAAGTCAAAAACACTTTTCAGTTTTTCTGATAGTAAATTCAGAATGCACCTGAATTTCAGTCTTGGCTATATTTCAATGTTGACATCTCATGACTTGTAATAACGACAAGTAAGAGAAAGGCAGATACTGAGAAATTCTGCTTTGAAGTCACTCTCTCATACAGTTTGCATTTTCCAGCCACATGCAAAACTGACAAGCTCCCTAAAATAATGATATTCTTTCACTGACTTTTCCCTCATGTCTCAGAAGTTAGAAAATAATGAAAGTTAAGACAAGCACCTCCCCAGCAAAATCTGCCAACTGCCAAGGATATAGATCTAAGAAAAGAGTTGGGTGGGGAGAACAGCATCACAACATTGTCAGATTTAGCATAGGTCTTTCCAGATATTTTCTCTATGTGCAAAATTCATTCTCTCAAAATTCCTTCAGATGATGAAATTGCTGAACTTTGATGGATAGTTTCCACAGTACTCATATTTTTAAAAATATGATACTCTTTCATTTCCACGTGATATATAAAACCTATGGCTTACAATCAGAAAATTTTCTTAAGATGAAATAATTCCTATGCCCTTAATAGCCTTTTTAGTTTTGCATTATTCCAAAGCTTATTAGAAAATGAAAAGATAAAAGATGTTCAATATGCCTAAAGTTTAAATGAACTAGCTTGTTCTTAAATCAGTGGTTTCCATTTCAAGGATGTGACTACAGGTTAAAAGTTAAACCCATAATTGTCTCTGCCTGAGAAATTCTCCATTCAGGGCTCAAGAGCAGATATTGGCTAGTGTTCCTCTGAGGCATCAGCTGGCATGCCTCGGTCTCTGCAAACTGGACAACAGCTTCCTTTCATCAGTTCAGGACTGAGACATGGAGTGAGAGGACACGTCTCCACCATGCATGTGACTTGGCCACTCTGAAAGGTTAAAAAAAAAAAAAAAAGAAGAAGTGTGACATGCTGAATATCTCAATATGATAAAAAGTGCCCAGGGTCTGAGTTAATATTTGCACGTGTATTCTATTCATTCTTTCTGCACATTTGCAGCATGAAAAGCAAGGCTCAAAATACACCCCTATAAAATGTGACTTATGCTATTATACAGCATGATATGCATAAGGAAGTTCATGCATTTCCAGAGGGCTGGGGGGAATTAGCTCTATTCAGAAAGCACACTAAATAACACATACTGGGAATTAAAATAAATTGGTGGATAGCATGAGAAAACATTTTTATATTGCTACAGAAACTCATTATTTAACAAGTCCTTTCAGGCAATGTTTGTGTGAACCTGAGCAGAGTATAATGAGATGACTCCAAATCCCCTTCTGCCTCAGTTTATTTGTGTGTCCTTGGACAAGTGACTTAAACTTCCCTCGACTCCACTTCCTCATCTGTCAGTGAAAATGAAAAAGGTCTGCGTGCTGTCTGGAAATCACTCATTAGATCATAGCTACATTGGTACTAATAATCAGAAGTCTCAAAAATTCTGCACCAGTATCTTGATCCTAAAAGTATGCCTTAAACAGTCTGGGAACATAATTCAGTGGTAGAGTGCTTGAGTAGCATTTTCAAAGGCCCTGGCCTCAATCCCCTGTACTGAACAAAATATTTTCTTTTAAATTCTTGAATTACGAAAAGAACTTTTTTTTCCCGTTTTTGAATTTTTCAAGTGTATTTCAATTGGTCAGCAAGAAGTGAAGCAGGAAAATGATGGAAAATCTCTGGCCAGCACATACCTCACAGGTACAGTTAATACAGTCTTCTTTCATCCAGCGCTCCCCGTCCCTCCTCTGTGTCCCTTCATCATCTGTGCATCCGGCCTGCCTTAGGCGTGCCTCTAGCTTGTTTATCTGAAAGAGGAGGTGAAGGATAGGAGAGTGGGAATTGAAGTAGGTAGCAACAATGTGATAAATAATGTGGCTTGGTGAAGTGCTCTACTCTCTAAGCACATTCCTAGAAGGCAAAAGAAACTTCAAAGCCCACATTATTTCTCTTAACATTTTCCCCCAAAACTTAATGAATTTGAATCATCCAGTAGCTAAACTAATAAACTGTTTCCTATGCATGTAAGAGTATTGAGCATGGATCTAGAATTTGAAGGCATACATTTCAAATCAAATAAATGAGGTTATGTGTTGGAAAAATCTCAGTAAATAAAAACATTAATTCGACAAATCAATTTTATCTCTTTTTGTTACTAAGCTGACCTATATTACAATCATTTAACAAATATATATTGAGTTGCAAAGATGAAAGCAAGAAACTCAGGCTTTTAAAGTGCTTATGATATGGTAGAAATACCAATACAATAAAGTTCAGTCAGATCATGAGGGCTTGGGGGAGCCTACCACAGGAGTTAAGAGAAGACCCTGTATTATGGACTGAAGAGCTCCCCCCAAATTCATGGGTGAAGTCCTAATCCCACAGTGACTATTCAGAGATGGGGCCTATGAAGAGATAATTAAGGTCAAATGAGTTGTAAGTGTGGGACTTTAATTCAGTTTCACCAGTGTTCTTAGAAAATAAGAAAAAGACACCAGGAGTGCACATAGAAGAAAGAACATGTAGGGATGTGGTCAGAAGGTGAACATCAGTGAGCTGGAAAAGAGGCCTCAGAGGAAACAGCCACAGACAGCACCATGATCTTGAACTTCCAGATTCCAGAAATGCAAGGAAATCAATTTCTGTTATTTAAACCACTTAGCCTGTGGTATTTTGTTACAGTGCCTGAGCAGATTTTATAATATACCTTCCATGAGAAAAACTATTTGAGCTGCAAAAAATGACAAATATTTCAGAACTAGCAGAGAAAAGAAACTAGAGAGAAATGGAAAAATTATGTGTCCAAGAACAAAGACCACAAGTAGGTCATTATTTTAGGAATGCAAACTGGGGAAAGGATGGGCACAAGTGAATGTTGTTGAGAAATGAGTCTTGAGGAGTATGCAGAAAAGAAAATTAAGACTTTAAAAATAACATAAGTTAACTGACTCCCAACGGAGAAGGAAATAACACCACAATATTCACTACTGTGACTATACAGAGGATCAACACTGAGATTTGTGACCGAAAGCAGAGAAGGGGCAAGGAGACCAATATGCTCCAGAGAAGGTGAGAGTCACAAAAGACATTTAGTAGGTAGAGGTACTTGGCCAGATGAGGGATAGAGGAAAACGGAAAAACCTACAATGACTCCAAAAATCCAGTTTTCTTCAGGTGCGTGAATAATGGGCATTCACCAAGATATTATTCTAGAGAATAAATTGCAGAAGAGTAATAATATATGAAGAAATTAAAGATGTTTAGTCAAACAAGGTTTTTAGGAATGATGGAAAGGATGTGATTTTCAAAAACAGAAGAGACCAATTCCAAGAACACTGAGTGACGTGTCAAAGCACTGTGGCTGTGTTGTCATTGGTTGATTTGAGTTGCCCCAAAAATGTGTGTAGTGAAGTCATAACTCCCAGTACATCAGAACATGACTATATTTGGAGGGAAAACATGACCTTTGACTTTCTGAGTCTGGTTTATTTCACTTAACATAATATTCTCTAGTTCCATTCATTTTCCTGCAAATGGCATAATTTCATTTTGCTTTATGGCTGTATAAGACTATATGACATTTTCTATATTCATTGATGTACACCTAAAAATCCCTAATTATAATTTATTAAAATCACAAGTACAGAAGTATTAAGTATTTATTTACTGGTATATTTAAAAGAATTTTGGTTCATCCTATTAAATGGTCATTTGTTCCCAAGGTCCACTCAATCTTGTCACCAAAGTTTCCCACCCTGGAAGTAGTTTGTGCTAGACTGCAGTAATTTGTTGATGATGTGTATTAGCCTTCTCTAATGGGCCTTTCCCTGTGGGCCCCTCCTGGTCACCCTCCCTGGAAAAGTGTACTTCTCTCCTGATGTCATCAGACGTGGCTCTGAAACTCCCCTTTGCCACGGGCACTTGAGCAGAACTAACATAAGTCATAACTGGAGAAGCTCCGACCACCTACCCAGCATTGCTCATTTCCTTCTGCTGTAAGCAAACCACACATTAGATGAGGATAGTTCTTTAATGTGAGAATTGAAAAAAATCTGTGGAGGACAGACACAGTAAAACTCCCAAAAGCATAAAACTTGATTGAGAAATAAATCCTCTTGATACGAAGCACTAAGATTTGGAGTTATTACTGAACCATAGACACAAGCCTGTCTAATTCATGGCTTAATCTAGACCATGCTGCCAGATACAACAAAAATAAATGAAGAAATATAATCGGAACAACAAGAATTACTAGGCTATTTTCTTCATTGATAATCTAGCTGAAATCATTCAAGTATCTGTCTATACCTGCATGAAAATGGATATTAAAAAGTTGCAATTTTCTTTTTGATCCATTCATGTTGTTAACAACCTTTTATATATAAAATTCACAGGGATAGATCGAAAGGACAGAAGTATCTAAGTGTATAAGTTTGAACTGTAAAGTCAAAAACACTCTAAGCCTCATGATTTGAAAGTCCAATATGCTTATTCAGAGCACAAAAGATCTGTTTCCAGATGTTTCACATGAGAACACAGCCTGTAAAATTTCAGGACCACACCTAAAAGATGCAAGGCCTTGGAGGGACATTGCTCCTGATCTCTATGTTTTAAAACGATGATGAAGTTCGTCTGTGTTCAGAAATATGATGAGTGTTTTATTCATCTTTTTCACTGCTATGCCAAAAGACCTGACAAGAACAATTAGTGGAGGAAAAGTTTATTTGGGTCTCACAGTTTCAGAGGTCTCAGTCCATAGATAGCTCTGTGCCTGAGGTATGGCAGAACATCATGGTGGAAGAGTACGGTGGAGGAACGTGGTCCAGAACATGGTCACCAGGAAGCAGAGAGACTGCCAGTCAACAAGGACAAAATATATACCCCAAAGGCACATCCCTAATGACCCATCACCTCCAGCCACACTCTACCTGCCTACAGTTAATACCTGGTTAATCCCTGTCAGTGGATTAATACTGATTAGGTTAAGGCTGTCATAACCCAATCAACTTCACCTCTAAACTTTCTTGCATTGCAACACACATGAGGTTGTGGGGAACATCTAATTTCTAAACCATAATAATGAGTCAAAAGTAAACTGGGGCAGTGGGGGCATCATCCTCATCCTCACAAGAAAAATTGGACAAACTGAAAATCAGTGACCTCTCTTGGAGAACTAGGGTCACAGGGTAAACCATCATACTAAAATTTAAGAAGATAAGTAAATTAAAAGAGAAAAGGGAAACCAAATTCTGCTTACTCAGCAGACTGAAGAGTATTGAAGCCGTAAGGTGATAGGAACACTGGCAATTACCTTTATGAATGTGTCAACTTGGAGAGCGTGGATGGGATTAGCATTTAGATTGTTGAATTTTGGGTACAGCAGACTGCCCTTCACAATGTCAGTGTGCCTTACCCAATCAACTGGAGGCCTGCGTGGAACAAATGTTTGGCCTTCCTGAGCAAGAAGTAATTTACCAGAAGACAACCTTCAAACCTGCACCACTGATTCTTCTGGATCTTGAGGCTGTGGGCCCACACTTCAAAATGGACTTGAAAATCTCTGTAGTTGCCAGTCTCCATATTCACAGTAGTGAGCCATTGCTAAATATTAAGCAAGTAAACAAAAAATGAATCTATTTGTTCTGTTTCTAACAGAGAATGTAAAACAAACTTAATGGTAATTTTGCCAAATTACTCCAGACTGAGTGAGAACCCATGTGAATAAGACAAACGGCTGGAGTTAACCATCCTCTGGGGCCCCACATATTCACAGGCTTTATTAAAAGGAACTTCATGAGGTTGTCTTAGGGAGGATCTAGCAAACATTCTTCCCTTGCCCTGGGTTGGGGAGGGTAAAGAACACAGGTTGTTTTTGAAACACACCCAAAGCCTTCTCTAGGAAATACATATATACCAAGGGGAAGGATTTGGAGGGCACAGATCTAACAACTTGTCCAAACCAGGAGGAGAAAGGAATCCTTAATCACTTCATTCACCTCCAGACTCCCCAGCTTATAGGGTCAATATAGAAACCAAAGGTCAATTCTTCCATGAAATTAATTAGGAATGGCCCAGACAGGGAAGACAATTGGAGTTGGCGGGGGGAAAGTCACAGCAGTGGAGAAACACTTGTGAAGGTCACAGCCCCCCAAAACAGGTCCACTAAGAAACCAAGATTTAACCAAAAGATTATATAACATCCTCCTGTCCCCACACCTATCCAGAACATCCAGAGGATCCTGCTATAGTAACAGTGGGTGACAGCAGAAACCGCTGAAAGCCACAGACTAGCTCTGAGCAAGAATACCTAAGGAGGCCAAAGCCAACAGAGGAAGCAAACATAAGGATGCTGGAGACATGATGATACCTACAGCTACATGAAACATTAAACATAGAACCGCATTCAGTCTATTCAATACAAAAACCTAAAGCTAAGGTATATTTACTGCAGTTCCATTGCCCAAGACACCATCTTGACTTTAAACCAAATTTATAAGGCATAATCAAAGGAAAGTAAGAGACTCAGTCTTACAACATAAAGCGAGTATCAGAAGCAGACTCAGAAGTAACCCAGATGTTGGAATTATCATGCAGGGATTTACTATGACTAATATGCTCAGGATCCAAATGGGAAAAATAGAGAACATGCAGGAAAGATTGGTAACATAAGCACATAGATGGAATGGCTAAGAAATAAAAAAGGAAATGCTAGAAATCAAAAACTCTATAACAGAAATAAAGGATGCCTTTAATGGCTCCAATGGTAGACCTGATGTTTAAGTTGGGATTTTCCAGAGAAACAAAATAGAATATGTTACATATCATATCAATCTATTATAAAAGACTTATCATAAGGTATTGGCTATCATGAGAAGGCCCACAGTTTGCCATTCATGAAAGTAGTCTGAGTTGAAGGTCTGAGAGTCACAAAGTCAATTATGGGGGTTCCAGTCCCCCAATTATGGGGGTTCAGTCTGAAGGCCTGAGAACCAGAAGCACTAAGGGCAGGAGATAGTCCATGCACCAATTCAAATAGTCTGGCAGAAATCTCACAAATCTTTTTCTGCATGTTTTTACTTTATTGAGACCCTCAACAGATTGGTTGGTGCCCACCCATAGAGGGAAGGCCCGTGTGCTTTACTTGGTTACTAAAATGCTAATCTCTTCCAGCAACACCCCCACAGACACACTCAGAAATAATGTTTAATCAGATATCTGAGCATCCCATGCCTCAGTCAAGTTGACATGTAAATTAACCATCACGTCTACAATGGTCAAGGAAAGAATCATTTAACATGAAGGTACATCAACAGTAACTTCCCAAACTGAAATGCAAAGAGAGAAAGAGACAGGAGAAACCAACAGAAAATCTAAGAACTTAAGGACATAAATAATTTTGCTCTTTGGGTTCCCTTGCTTTCTCATGAGAATTTTGGATTCACTTTTCCATTTCTGCAAAAAATGGTGTATTAATGTGCTAGTACTAACAGGAAAAGATACCACAGAGCAAGTAGTTCAAACAACAGTAATTTGTTTTCTCAAAGTTCCAGAGTCTAGAAGCCCAAGATCAAGGTACAGGGAGGAGAGTTTCCTCTGAGGCCTCTGTCCTCAGCTTGCCAATGCACACCTTCTCATGGTGTCTTCTCACAGTGCATTTTATCACGTCTTTCTTTGTGTAGGCACATCTTGAGCATCTGTCCTGTGTCCTTATACCCTCTTCCAGTCAACTTGGGATAGGACCCGCCCTAACAGCCTCATTAACTTAGTTACCTTTCCTAAGGGCCCTATCTCCAAATGCAGTCACATTCTGTAGTACTAGGAGTTAGGACTTCAACCTGTGGATTGTGGAGTTCCACACTCAGCGAGTACTTGGGGTTATTAACATCTTAACAATAGCAAGTCTTCTAATCAGTGAACGTGGGCTGTTCTTTCATCTATTTAGGTCTTCTTTAATTTCTTTCCACTACATTCCATGGGCTTCATAATTAAAGATTTATAGCTTGTTGTTAGTTTTATTCCTGAATATTTTACTATCTTTGATGATATTATAAATGGAATATCTCTGTTAATTGCTTTTTCAGGTTGCTTATTCCAGGTGCAAAAAAATATAATTAGTTTCTGCAAATTAACTTTTTATCTTGCAATAATGAAAGACTTATTAGACCTAATGAACTATTATAATAATAGTTCAGTTTTGTTCAGTTTTGTAAATAGTTCAGTTTTGTAATAGTATTTTAGGATTTTTTATATGTGAGATCATATCACCTACAACTTGAGATGATTTTACTTCTTCCTTTCTAATTTTGATGCCTTTTATTTCATTTTCTTACCCAGTTGCTATTGCTAAAATCTATAATACATTGTTGAATAGAAGCGGCAAGAACTGAGAGTTTTGTCTTATTTCTGATTTCAGAAAGAAAACGTTCAATATTTTATCATTAAATCTGATGTTAAATGTGTTTTTTTTTTTTCAGATAGCCTTTATCTAACTTTCCAAGTTGAGAAAGTTCCCTTCTACTTCTACTTTATTTTTATATTGAAAGGATATTGGAGTCTATCAAATGATTTTTCCAAATTTATTAAACCTAAACTAGGTGTTTTGTCTTTTGTTCTCTTGATATGGTATATGGAATTAACTGATATGGTATATTGAATTTATTGATTTTCAGGTGCAATCCTGGGATGAATCCTTCTCAGTCAGACTTCATAAGCCTTCATGTAAATCACTGAATTCAGTTCACTAGTGTTTTGCTAAGGATTTTTCACAAGAGGTATAAGTTTGTAGATTTCTTTTGATACCTTTGGTCTGGGTATTAGTATAATATCAGCCTCATAGAATGAGTTCAAAGTTTCTTCATCTCTTCCATTGTTGGGGAGATTTTGTGAAAAATTGGTGCTGACTTGTTCAAATGTCTGGAAGAATTTATCAAGGAAGCCATTTGGGTTCATTGGGTCTAGGTTTCTCTTTGTGAAGTTTTGTTTGGTTGTCTGTTTTTCTGTTTTACTGAGTCAATCCTCTACTGTTTAGGTCTATTTTTGTTTTCTATTTCTTTTTAATTGAAGTTAGTAGTTCATGCTTTTATTGGAGTTTATGCATTTTACCTAAGTTATCTACATTTTTTCATATACAGTTGTTCACAGTGCTAAAATCCTTTTTTTCTGTTGTCAGTAGTGATATTCCTTTCTCTGTTCTGATTTTAGTAATCTGAATTTTCTCTTGATCACTCTCACTGATATATATCAACTTATCAAAGAACCAGCTTTTGGGTTCTGTTGACTTTCTCTGCAGTTTCCATTCTCTATTTCATTAATACCCACTCTAATCTTTAATATTTACTTCTTTTTGTTTGTTTTCAGTTTCATTTACTCTTTTTATGTTTCTTAAAGAGTAGATTATTGATTTTAGATATTTTCCCTTAATTTTTTTTCCCTATAAGCAATACATTAACTACTTACATCCATGTTTTCTGTGTTTGGGGTCCATTTTCACTCACTTCAGAAAATACTCTCATTTCTCTTGTGATTTATTATGAGTGAGATTGCATTTAATTTCCATGTAATTCTCAATTACCAAAGATTCTTTAGGGTATTTATATGTAATTTAAATGCACTGCATTTGGAGAACTTAATTTTGTTCTTCTATTGCCCTCTAATACTGTCTTCTCTCACAGTCAACATACAGCCCATGAAGGCACAGGAAATAAACATGGACCAGCCCCACCATTAGGGTTTGATTTAGCACAGCCACTTCTGAGCATCATTCCCTGCCTGTATCTTTGCCTCCTACAGCATCCTGATAATCCCAGGATGACCCCACAAGCACAAGCAGCGTCTTGCTCCTTTTTTAAATCTTCACAGGTGACTGCCTCTTTCAAATCTTGGTGGGCTTTCCTTTCTAAAATGAGGGTGTATTCACTATTCTCATTGTCCTAGGCCTTCTTTCAGGAAAGCACCCCCTGACCCGACCTCAGGGCTTCCCCTGTATGAGTAGAGCACTTTCCTCTGTCCATATGACAGGAGAACTCTCAGGAGTTTCAGCCTAAAAACTCCAGCTGGAGCAGAAGCATCACTTCAAGGTGAAGTTGGAATAGTCCATTAAATAACCATGTTCTGCTCATAGTACTGTACAATTACATCTCAAAAAAGTGTCCACTTTTCTTTTTTCTAAAATCATCACCTTAGTGTAATCCACATCACACCCCCAGGTGACAACAGCAGTTTCATGGCCAATTTTATATTTCTTGGTTCATCTCTCACAGGAACATTTTCAGATGGCATTTTTAAATGCAAACCAAGCTCTACTCTGGCTCCTAGATTCCACTAACAGCTTCCTCATTCACTTGGAATCCAGGAGAACATCATTCACATGGTCCTAGGAGACTCTCATCTACATATTCTGCCACCCAGGCATCTCAGGTCTTTTTTCCTTTCCTGATTAGATGATCTGCAGCCACACTGGACATTTTTCAGTTTATTACAAATTTTACAACCTTTTAAAACTAAATTGCTTCACCTACTATAATTGTCACTTTAGTAAAAACACTACCTGTCTCTCTTTTTTAAAGCCTCTGGAATATCTTGGGTTCCTTCTTCTCATTCATCTTCATGTTCATGTTCAATAATGTGATGGGGCTGGACTTTCTGGGAAAGTTCTAATTTATTCCTTTCTTTCCAGTACTGATTATTAATACTGGCCTTTCACAATGAAAATAGGACCCAATTTAGATTAATAAGTCTTAGTAGTCAACCTAATTTCTATATTTATTTCTCCATTATCTATTTGTATATCAGTGGCCCCAATGTAAGCAGGTTCGACGTACTTTTCTTTTTTTTACTTTACTATTGAGTGCAAACAATATTTATTCAAAAGTTGTACTTCATGTTTTAAATTCTGATGTTTCTTGGCCTATACATGTGATCTTCGTCCTTCATGATATTGAGCAGCGGCAGGGATCTGCAACTCCCAGTAAGCCCTCTCATTCCAAGAGGAAGGAAACGATATTCTACAACAAACTATGATGTTTGGTAGGCTGGACATTTGCAATTATGATATTTTGAACTTCTGATGGGTTTACTGGGAATGTCACCCCACAGTAAGTCAAGGAACGTCTGCATTTTAGTGCTCTATAGCATAATGTGATCACTATAGTTTACAAGTTATTATTTATCTTAAAAAGAACAAGAAGAGAGGAGAATGAAATGATAAATATTTGGGGAGATAGAAATGCTAATTACACTGATTTGATCATTACATATTGTATACATGTATTAAATGATCACTATAAGCCCATCAATATGTATAACTTTTAGGTGTCAATGAAAAATAAAATTTTAAAATGCTAACTGGCAATCAGAACAAGCATTTTGTCTTTGTAGTTGTAGGCATCTTTCCAACCTCCCAGTCCATCTTTCCCTACACCCAACCAATCACTAAGCCACAGTGAAACACAGGATCTTCCCTGGAAAGAGGCCCTGGCTTTTCTGTTGTTAGCTTCTCTTCATAAGTACCCACCTTGCACACAGATTCCAGCGGATCATTGCTAATCTTTTCCTGCATGGTTCTAGGGTTCTGGGTTAGAGTCTACCAATGAGAGACATTCATGTAAGATTCAGATGGAGAAGCCATTATAATTGACTCTGAAGCACAATTGTCAGCAGATGCCTATGCAAGGACTGAACTTGGGGAGCCAGCAAAGATTTCAGAGATGTGCTGTGGTTTCCTAGGGAGGCTGTGTGAATCCAGCATCTATTTGACCTCTATTCCCCTCACTGTTGTGAAATGCCTTGTTTTTTTTTTGTTTTGTTTTGTTTTGTTTTTTTGCATTAAAACCTATTTCTGTGCTTATTTTTCATGAAACAAAGATTTATTTAAAGGCAATTCCTCATAGGACTTATTGTATCCATACTGATAAGTAATAGAAAAACCACAAAGTTGCACATGCTGCACAGTCAGAAATGCCCTTTTCCATCTAACATGCTTAGTTTCACAGTTTTTCAACGCGGGCTATTAAAATTCATGTCTTAATACTATAACTGAGAAATTAGCAGCACATGCAAATTTTGAAAATCCTAAGGGTTCACTATATATGAAAAGATCCTTTGCCCCCGAAAGTCTCTCTTCATTGTTCCCATCCACCTCTGGGCACTCACTGCTCCAGTGTAGTTACACCTAAGAGCCTCCCAGGAAATTTGTTCAGCTTATCTCTGCTTTCCACTTTTAGCTCTTTATTTTTCTCAATTCCCTTTGGATGATCTGGGCTGATTTCTGGCTTCAGGCAATGTCCCTCACTGCTGGTGTGATGTCATGTTTATTTATATCCTATCTGATGGGCATTTGCTACCTGACATTCAATGAGCACAAGGTACCGTGAACTACTGTAACCTCTTCCCACCTGTGTCGCCTGGCCATGGCTTGGGTAATCCTCTGACTTATATCAGAGATCATAGCATCTTCCAAATCCCTTTACTAACTTTGACCAGCCTGTCACACACCTTGGACTTATGATAGATCTAGAGCTAACTATGTTCTGACACAAAAACATAGTTATTTTTGTACATGAACTTTGCATCAGACAATGAGAATTCCCCAGTGAAATAGTCCCCACTATTAAGAAATTTTCAATGGAAAGGAAGAGACAAAATATTAAAGGCTGAGCACTCAGTCTTGATCTATTTTGAGGTATATGTGAATTCAGAATGTTATTAGAACTGAAAGAGGGCGTCTAATGAAGTCTTGGAGTATTTGGGATGCTTTTCGTCACCACAGTACATGCATGAAAGATAAAATTATCACCACCAATGATGATGGTGATAATAAGTATGTAGCCCAAACTGGACTGAAATGTTGCCTATGGAGTCTACCTATATTTACAAATCATAAAACAAATTTACAGAAAAAAAGTTTGCTAAATGATGGATGGACTAATTTTGAAATTACTAGGCTCACCTTCTCAAGCCTAACACCAAGAACTCTTCCTTCTATTTTACCTTCCCTCTTCTCTTATATAATCACTCACTGCAAAGCAAATAGGGTTTCTAAATGCAGAGTCCTAGGCCACCCCATACATTCCACACTATTTTACATTAGCCTTCTTAGAAATGAAGCCTCTCCTCCTTCAGAGTTATGCGCAGATTCAGATTGGGTGTCACGATCAGAGGAAAAGCACACACCAATTTGGACTGTGGTACAGCCCACCTGGCACTATAGTGCCAGTCTATTGGTGGAACACACCCAGTGGGCAATGACACATGTCTCTAGAAGAATAGACAGGATCACAAGAAATTCTGATGCATAGCGTCATTTGGTCCTCACAATTGCCCTCAAAGTTCAGATGAGGACAGTAGGTCTGAATGATTAAATATATTGCCAAGACAACTAGAGAGAATAGAACTTCCAGAAAGCAGACACTGGGCTTGCTCCATACTCTGGTGCTTTCTGCTTCCAAGGCTGTTGATAGTGTGAGGAAAGGGTATGCCTCACAGGGACACTGATGTCTAAGGAGCAGAGAGCTTGGCGCCATGCCTTGAAAGAAAACAGACTTGCATTTCTGAATGAAGCATCTCGACTGCCATTTCTAATATGAGCCAGAACCCTCTACTGATTCATTCCAAATTGTAGGAAACAAAATCAAAGCAGGAACCAAAAAAACTGAGAAAAGAAGAAAAATTGGAGGGGAGTATGGGAAATTTAACAATAACTTTTAAGAAAAGGGAAAGCCAGAAAAACCAGTAATCCCTTAGGAGCTTCTCTGACTCCATTCAAGAAAAATGGTCAGGAAAAGAACTTCTTGTACCACTAAAAATTATCTATATCTTCTAAAGAGAGCACCCAAATTCAATTATTCAGAAATGTGCTGGTAAAGAATTCAGAAATGCAGAACACAGGGCTCCTGACCACCCAAATTCATGTGCATTGAAGACATTGCCATTAGGTGGAAAGCACACAGCATTCGGCATGGTCATGGTCAGGGCTTCCCCAAGCCCTCCTCCCCCTATTGCAGCTCTTACTCTGACAAGACTCCCTGTCTACATGGTGATTATCTTGATATTGCTTTAACACCTTGAAAATGTCCAGATTATTTTTTTTAAGTTTAGTTGTTCCAATCCACACAGCAAGGACATGTTACTTGGGGGACAAAACAAACCTGCTCTCTGAGACCTGTAATGGTTTTCTGTATTTCTGCGGCAACATTGCTGAAATCCTGGGCAAACTTTGTTTTTGCCAGAAGCATCACATTTGTAGCATCCTCATCCATGTTCAAGCTGTCTTTTTGCCTGGTTTAAGAAACAAATGAAATGCTGAAAAATAAAAGTTGCATGAAGATTTTTAAAAATCAACAAATATTCCTTATTCCTTGGACATTCTGAATATACAAAGCAGTGTGATTAGTGTTCTATGTAATCATAAAAGAAAAAGGCATAACTGGAATTTGGAATTAAAATTAAATGGCATATAGGATGATTAATCCAGTATCACATCTGCTTTATGTAGTTTATCTAAAATGATACAGAAGGATTTTTATGAAACCTGGGAATGTCATATTGTATTTCATATACATTTAACATATTATTTAAATCTCAAAGTATGTCTTTTGCTAATGAATTGTTCATTTCACTTTACACTTTGAAAGAGCGGTGGCAAGTTAAACATTACATATTATGCCGTACCCAGGTGGGAAAGTTCCTTGCTCTATTATAAATTCATGGCAAGAACTAAATTAAGAATAAGGATACTATGTCTGACAAAAATCTGTTCTTAAATCAGACACAAAATAGCTTAGTACTGTTGATAATAAAAAAATCAAAAGGTTTTGGTTTGAATTGACAATGTTTCTCAGAGCTTAACTGAAGTTCTCAAAAATCACAGGCACATAACTTTTTTGATAAATAGAAACGAAAGTTCCCTCCATCGACAAATATGATGTATTGTTAAAAACAGGTTTTATGGCTTTGATTTAGTTGATATGATATCTGTCTCAAGTTTTCAATTTTTTCTAATTTTTAAAAACTTGATCCTTGAGAATCCATTGTGACTTTCAAAATCGTTTCACTTTGTTCTGTTGTTAAATGAGAAAATGTCTTGCCAAAGAGAGTACATCCTATGAGCTTATAGAACAATTTTTAAATCAGAGACATTTTACAGATCTTACATCAGTTAGGGAAGTTAGAATAGGGAAACACTGAAAAAGAACAGAAAAAGAGAATACTGAATACTGAAAAAGAACAGAAGTTACAAATAGCAGCATCTTCGTCATTAGATAACTCTGCATTCCCTACATGAATCAATAGTGGCCACACACCAGTTCCTATTTTAGTGCTGTGTTTAAATCAATGCACTTGTCCAAGGGGAAAGTGCTAGTAATGATAATATTAATAAAAAAGTATAATATTAATAAAAATTACTGGACACATTTATTTGTATAGTGCACGCTCCTATAAATCCTCCGTGTCTAATCAAAAGGAAGCTTGGGTGAATGTATGAAGACCTAGCCAAGATTTAAAGTACAAAATGTTGGAACACAGAGTACCTCATGTGGGCAAGACCAGATGTTGTATGATATTTGCAATTTTATGATTAGGTGTGGGGTGCATGTTATGCTACGAGAGATGCAGAATATGAGGGACTTCCTTTAGGTTTCTCACATTCTCAGGGAAAAGAATGGGCCAGTAAGCAAGCAAGAAATATCTGTATCAGGAGGATGAATAAGCACAAGTGTACTTACAGTCAATAGCACTGAATTTTTACACTTTATTGAGGCATGATTAATATTAAAAACTGTACATATTTAATTATACATGTGGATGAGTATACACCCATGGTACTATAATCAAGACACTAAATACATCCGTCATCTCCAGAAATTTCTGTATGTTCTTTTGTACATGTGCATTTTGGTTTTTGTCCTTTACTTTTGTGAGTAAGACCATATATATATATATGTACATATATATATATGAATATACCACAGTGAATCTCACTATTGTGTACATCCACAAGAAAATTATTTTTAAAAAATAACTATGGGTAAGTGGCAGAAAGAACAATAGAGGGAAAGGATCATGGGGTCTGGAGGGGGAAGGGCAAGGAGAAGTAGAATAAGGTATATTCCATGCTTTTATAATTGTGTCAAAATAGATTCTACTGTCATATATAACTAAAAAGAACCAATAAAAAAGAATTTAACATGAGATCTAAACTCAATGTATTTCTAAGAGCACAATGCCATATTTTTTTCTATAGGTCCTATGTTATGCAGTAAATCTCTAGAAATATTCATCTTGAATAATTGAACATTTAAGCCTATTGAGCAATGATCCCCATTTCCTCTTCCCCTGAAGTCACCATTCTACTCTCTATTTCTATGGACTATTTTAGACACCTCATGAAAATGGGATTATGTAGTATCTGTCTTTCTGCAACTGGTTTATTTCGCTTAGCATAATGTCCTCTAGAATGACAATGAGGTATCATCTTATACCTGTTAGGATGCTAATATCAAAAAAAAAAAAAGATAAGTGATGGTGACAGTTATACACTGTTGGTGGCAATGTAGGATGGTGTAGCCACTATAAAAACAGTACAGAGGCTCCCAATAAGTTTTCAAAAAAAGGACTATCGCAGGTTCTAGCAATCTCGCTTCTGGGCATTTTACCAAAAATATTGAAATTAGGATCTTGAAGACAAACTGCACCCCCAGGTTCATTGCAGTCTTATTCACACTAACCAAGATATGAAAACAACTCAAATTTCCACTGAAAAAATGAATGGATAAGTAATACTTAAAAATTATGAGGACTAAACATGAAATAGGGACACACACCCGTAATCCTAGCTACTAGGGAAGTTGAGGCAAAAGGTTTGCAAAGTCAAGGCTAGTCTTGGCAATTTGGTGATACCCTGTACCAAAATAAAAATTAAAAAGGGCTGGGGATGTAGGTCAGTAATAGAGTTCCCCAGAGCTGGCAAAAAAGTTAGGCAGGCAGATCTTATTTTCACATCTTAAGCATTTTGCCACATTAAAATAAAATTTTAAAATAGAGTAAAATGTGTTTTTGTCCATAGAAAGGACTATATACTACTTTAGGAAAAAAAATTGATTCCTTTTTTAAAAATTTTTACAGACTTCATTTTGATTCATTGTACACAAATGGGGACAAATTTTCATTTCTATGGTTGTGCATGATGTGGATTCATACCATTCATGTTAATCATACATGTAATAGGGTAATGATGTCTGTGTCATTCCACCATTTTTCACACTCCCTCCCCCTACTTCATTTCCCTCTTCAAGTTCTACAGTTCCTCCATTCTTTTATTTTAAAAAGTAGTTTCCATTGTTTGATTCTTGATCAGAAAAAAATAGAAAATACTAAACAATGATATGTAATGAAATTTGAAATCATTGATATTGTCAATAAGTTATTCATGAATAAATAAATATGATGACTTCTTCCTGGGTGTGGAGTTGGGAATAGTATCAAGAGAGCTTTGTGAAGAGAATCCCAAGCCTTTATCCACTTCTGGTTCCAAGTCGCTGTTAGCGCCTTCCCTGTTCCAGGTAGAAGTCTCAGTGCTAAAGAGCATGCCCTGTCACTCAACCTGCCTGACAGTGCTCAGAGACACTTTAGCCCTCCATTCCAGATGACAATTCTGCAGCCAAGGAAGTCGTTAGCATGTCCACAGGGTATCATTGTTAAATTGCTCAGCTGGCTTGCAAATCAGGATTTAAAAAAAGAAAGATGCCCTCTTAAGTACTATACAGACACTTTTCAACCATGGACAACAGTAGGTTGTTTTGAACATGATCAGGTTTGTGCTTTAGACAATGTGGAAGCAGAGAAGAGAGGCAAAAATGACTACTTTGGAAATTTATAGCAAGGAGGAGGAGGAGGAGAAGGAGAAGAAAGAAAAGAAGAAAAAGAAAGAAAGAAAAAGAAGAAAGAAAGAAGAAAGAAAGAAAGAAAGAAAGAAAGAAAGAAAGAAAGAAAGAAAGAAAGAAAGAAAAGAAAAGAAAAGAAAAGAGAGAAGGAAGAAAGAGAACAGACATTATGGATGTTATTTTACTTCACTTTTGTATTGAAAACATGAAACTCAGCAAATTGCTTGTAAGGAAAGATAGTGAGATTTATCCAGGTGAATTTATTATAATTCCTAAATAGTAAGTTGAAAGGAAAGCTCAATTTGTGATCAAGATGGAATTTTTAAAATGAGGATAAAGGACAGGAAATACACGAAAGATGAACACAGAGAAAACAAAATTGCATCCTAAGTGATCTGTATATCCTAATTGAGGGGATCTGAGCTCCTCCAGTCTAAACAATAATGGTACCCTTAAGCACAACAAAACAATCTACAAAGGATTTCCAAAATGTGTGCAGTTACAAGATAAAAGAAAGTTCTTTTTATCCCAAACTGAAAAATGATAAATTGCACTGATAGTTGCAAAGTTTGTGTTTGAGTAGAAGTTCTATAAAATTGGTAGAAAGCTAAAAATTAAACCAGCAAAATTTTAGCTGAGTATTGAGGCAACATAGAAACAGAACTTTAGTAAGGCCACCCAGAGTCTTAAGAGTTCAGATGAAAATAGAAAAGGACATTTAAATCTTTGTGATAGGACCCGGGTATGACTGTGGAACGGGACAGAAGGCAGGTAATGCAAGTCATTATCCATGTCACACAAGAGCCAGATCCTCATTAACATCTTATAAGACAAGGGGCTGTCCTCTAAAATGTGAAGCCAACACTCATTTCTAATGAAACACACCACCTGCTAGAGTGCACCAGTGAGACATTCCACCTGCTGGAGTCAATTAAAAAATAAAATGCCAAATTAAAGGGCCAAGTGATTGTTTTCAAACACTGTAACTATTTAAAGATGGTCCTAATGGGTTCCATCTCCTGGTCAGTATTCTAATTACCTTGTAAGAATTAGCTCCAGGAACATTTACCTTGTACGAATTAGCTCTAGGAACATAAAATTTTGTGTCTATATCCTGAAATTTAAAACTCTCCACTCTTTGCCTTAACCTTCTTTTAGAGTGTTCTTGCAGAATGTTCTTCATTCACTTCCAGAATATTCTGCATCAGTAATCATACCAAACTCAATCACCCATCCTTACCATTCTCTAAACACACCTCCTCTTCCTTTCCTTTGACTTTCTTTATATTGTTCTTTCAGACAGGGAAGATAGGAACGCCCTTAAATTCTATCAAAATATTAGCTTATCCTTTGAGATGCCTCCTCTATATAGCCCATCTAGGGTCCCCAGTTAGAAACAACGACTCATCATTCTGAATTACTCACTAACTTGATTAGATTTATAACTGTATATGGACATTTTAAATGAGATAGTATTATTGTCTTTAAAAGAATATTTAGTATATAATGAGCTACAACAGCATTTATTATTATTCTGTGTTTTGTGGAATAACTATAAAAGGCTAATTACTGCATTGATATTAGGTACTTTAGATATATATTCCAAGTTAATACAATAACCATGTACAGTAGTATATGCCCATTTAACAGCAGAAGAAATCGACTTGGAAATTTGACATAGTTTGTATAGTTATCAAACAGTGGAAACGCATTTTAACTTGAGTGTGCTTGATTCTAAAATCTTCAACCTCCATATCACACACCATCTCTTCTCCTAGACATTAAACCCAAGAGGACAGACTCTGTGTCTGGCTCATTTCTATATTCTTCCCAAACTCATACAGTAGAGGAAATGGAACTCAAAAGTGTATTTTAAATTTGACTAAATATAATCCCACCTAGCAACCAGCCATGAAAAACAGACACAACAAAGAGTTGCTTGAAAGAAACTGCATCATCCATGGAGCTGTGAATTGCAATGTTTATTTTTATTTAGTTATACTAGCACATATTGAAAGTTTAGTTAGTAGAACAAGAACTACTAGACATATCACTGTACAATGTACCTTTTCTATTTTGAGAAGTACCCAAGTCAATAAGGAGAAGAAATTCTGCAAAGGAATGACTACATATTAACTCAGTATGTAAATTTCCACAAAAGAAGTCCTAAGAGAGTTCAAAGGAATAAGATTATTTCTCAATTTTTTTAAGAATTAAAAAAAATATTTTACCTTGGTCATGAATTAAGTCTTGCTTGCAATACCCTATTCATGAACAAAAATCAATGATAAATAGTATCAACTTTCTTATAATTTGCTGTTTCATATTTTCAAAATAAATTTGAAAATTTTAAACATCGATAATGTGATGTAAGGAGTCAAAAATAACATCAATGGGTCATGCAGTTTTCTTCACTTTATTGAGAAAAATTTCCTGGATATGCTGCTTCAGAAGAAATGGAACTCAAACATTAACGAATTCATCTGTGTTCGTGCCTTTTCTTGTAGTTTGTCTCACATGTAAATGAGTCAACTGTAGTAGCTATAAACAAATTAAGTGGCAGAATGGAAGCCTATAATAAGTAGTCTATAAAAACAAGATATTTCCATACATACCTACTAACCGGATCTCTTAAGTCCACATCTTTCTTGCCAGAGGAGCTGCGCTGAGCAGAGCGTTCCTTTCGAGATTCTGGTGTATGTGCTCTTGGTTGCCCTCTACTCCTGCAGTCTGTGGGGAAACAAGAATCCACAAGAGCATTTGTGAGATGGGGTGTCAGATGCTCATCTGGATGACTTCTATAATGGCCAGAGAGTGTGCATGCACACATGAGAGCAAGGAACTAGAGCAAGAGCAGCAGTGAGAGATTTTCCTCTGGTCAATGCAACACTGGTGAGTGCCCGCAGTCCCGATAGCTGAGTTTTGCATGTGTCTGAATCTGTTTTCACAGCAACAGGTGGGATATAAGGTGTTAGCGAAAACTATAGAGGAGCCACAGAGCAAGTGATGCAGTATCGTAGCAAGTGCAGTGATTACATGGTGCCTTTTAAGGACTTGTCACAGTGAGGAAAACAGCAGAAGCATTGTTGGTGAGATGCTTTGAATTTTGAGGTTCCTCAAATTGTTTCATGCACACCTATGACCAACTAGGATATGTATTTTTAAATGCTCTCTATTTCACTAAGGAACATATAGTAATCACTGTTGTTCAGACACTTCAAAATGGCTAATATGGTAAATTTTGTCATGTACTTTTATCGTAATAAAAAACATGAGCATGATATGAAAAGCTTTGCAAATAAATACGAATTTTTTTAAAAATGCTCACTAGAGTCTCATCTGAAAACAGATGAAATGGAAACTAAGGCATTTTGAAAAAGAAGAATAATGATGTAGGACTCTACTTTCCCAGAAAGTAAAACTGCTTTATATAAAACTTTTTTGAAACCCTTAAACTGGAAAGTAATAATCCCAGAACATCTACAATCTATGCAATCAAATTTAAAATGTTACATTGGGCAGTATAAATTGGAGGTTAAGGAGAGATTACGGTCTTTTGCACTGGGTAATTAGCAAGTTATTTCTAAGAAGTAAGGATAACACAAATCTTCACTTACCATATATAAACTAAATCCAAGAAGAATATGCCTTATGATAGATTATTGAGTATATATAGAAAGGAAATTTAGGATGGTATTTTAAATTAACACAATAAACTGCAAACATTATAAAAAGGAAAAATAAAATAAAATTTCATAAAACATAAAATATGGGTTCATTGTCATGAAGATATTGAAAATAGACCAATATTAAAATATTCAAAAATGGTAACAATGATATAATTATCATATTGGTCACTGTTGTTTTCTTTCTAATTATGGGGGTTACTGGGGATTGAATTCAAGGGCACTCAACCACTGAGTCACATCCCCAGCCCTATTTTGTATTTTATTTAAAGACAGGGTCTCCCTGAGTTGCTTAGCACCTTGCTTTTGCTGAGGATGACTTTGAACTCTCTATCCTCCTGCCTCAGCCTCCCGAGTTGCTGGGATTACAACAGTCATGTGCCACTGTGCCCAGCACTATTGTTTTCTTTTTTATTTTTACTTCTATATTTTGTTTTATCTCTGTTTTCAGGCAAATAAGCCATTTATTTGCAAAATCCACAATCAGTTCATTGGAGAAAAAACAAGGCTTCTCGTAAGGTACAACAGTGAAGGCAAACCAAGAATTCCCTTAAGGTACAATAACATCATTGTCTGTTGCCATCATTGAATAAAGATTTCTGTAAATGCAAGTTTAACAGAAATGCAGGGTCATTTCAAAGACTGAGACACTTTAAAGGAACAAGTAGATAAACAAATAGTTTCATAAAACTACAAAACAATTATTCAGTAAGGGGGGTAGAATGGTGGCAATGAAATGAACGGTAGAATGAAAATGAACATTGGGAAGCTCTGGTAGATAACTTGTGGCAAAGGTGTGCCACTTAAAATATCTCTTTTGCTACTTTTATAACAGCAAAGTCAAGACATTCTAGATAAAATTATACATTATACTAACGGACCCATATGTTTATGTTTCCCATGACTTTCACTCTGTTACCTCAACCAATACTTTATCAATAATCAAAAATGGGTAAATATTTGCAGATCTGTCTGACAAAAAAGTAAGCAGAATTTTTTTTTAAATGCTACAACTAAAGAAAGTAAGCTTCAATCATGTAATGAAACTTTGCTTTTCTATTTCTTAAGAGTCCATGGCTTTGGGCAATAAATATTTATGGAGAATATATAAATTAAGGTATCTGATAATGCACTGTTGGGAAAATGAAGTATGGTTCCTGGTTTTGAAAAATATACAAATGTACTCCCAGTGTAAGAGAACCCTTCCATTTAAGCTAAACATTACCCCTTTTCACCCTCAGATAAGTGGGGAAAAATGTAGACAAACTGCACTGCAGATCAACTCTCATCATTTATTATTTCATATTAATTTTTATAAAGATCCAATTCTAGAATTTATTCATTTCAAAGCACCAATAGAATGTACAAGGTCATATGCATAAAACCCAAGAGCAAAGAGTAGTGTGTATAATATTGTAGGCATATAGAGTGAGACATGTGAAGAGAACCAACACATGGGACTGCAGTGATGGTGCAGCTCTAATGTGACAGCTAAGATGTTGTATTTCTGACGTTTTTTTTTTAAATTCACCTTGGTATTTATCCCTCATTGCTATAAAAAACGCAGAGCATCCCTTGATTGATGATGTTTGGCTCCTAGGTGAAAAACATTTGAATTTAAATAGCATGTTAATTTGGTAGATGTTCTGGTTTTATACTTATGAATATATATATATCTTAAATATGTATATACATAGCGCGCATTCTCTCTGAGTGTATACATACATATACACGTTTGAGATCTGTTCTGAGGCTTTGTGCTAATGTTCTATTTGACACCGTAAAATACCCTATGTTAACATCTCTACGGCTAACTTGAGGAAACAAAGGCACAGAGAGCGCATTAGCTTGTCCAAAGTCCTGAGACTTCTTAACATCAGGGACAGGATTTTAATACAGACTGTTGGAATTAGATGTCCAACCGCCTAGTACTACATTACAGCACAGAATGAGAAAAGTAGAGGTAACGAAGTGAACTCTTAGATTTCTGACTTGTGCAATTAGGAAAATAATTGTGGCATTATTTGTTAATGAATGAATAGCTGGGCCTAGGTTTGAGGGTAAAAAAAGATGATGTAAGTTTAGGTTGACTCAAAAGGGTTGTCAAATTTCTGATCAACATATGACTTGGGTCATAAAATATAGCAGATGGAGTGTTTCAAGATACCTATAGGAGATGTGGATGAAGACACAGCCACATGAATCATTTTCAAGAAGTATAATATGGTATGTGTGTGTATGTAAGTGAGTGAGTGAGTGAGTGTGTGCCCATACCTTGCTATTCAGGGTAGTTTTCTTTGACCTTCACAACGTCCGAATGTGATTTTTGCTCTTTGAATGGTGACCTGGAGTCTTATCAAATCAAGCAAATTGCTTTCCAGTTTACTTATGTAAACCTTCTCTCTAAAGCACAATTCATGGAAACTAGAGAAGCTTCAACTTTACCTACTGACATCTGAGAACAGGTATCATGCCCAGCTCCTCCAGGAAGTCTTCTCTGAACTACTGAGAGCATATAAAATGGAAATTTGTGGCACTTTGTCATACTACCCTCCCTCGTCTAAGAAGATGTTGAGAAGAAGGCTCAGTCCTACCTATCAGGTCAACCTTCACATCTACCATGGCTCTTGCACAAGATGCACATTCAATGAATATTTGCCAGTCTTTCTGCCATGTTCTTGTTTGCTCCCAATTCTCCCTATAAATTTAACTAAAAGAAACCAGTAATACACATCCCCCTGCCTGCTTGCTATACTGCCTTGAAATTTCCTCTGCAAGATAAACTAGTTCATCACCTTTAAGTTCAGCTTCACACAGTCTCAAGGCATTGACAAAACACATCTAAATTTTTTACCACAGTGGAACAGGGTGGTTTATAGTCTAGTTCCCAAAAGAATCTTCATTTTCATCTGAAACCTCCTCAGCATCACATTTACTGCCTGTCAGCATTCCTATCAGCACTTGAGTTTTCTGGCCCCTTATGAGAATCACTTGTTAAGCTTACAGAATTCTAGTCTTTTTTCCAGCTTGCATCTCCAAACTTTTCCAAACTCCTCTTGAAAACCAATTCCAAAGGCTCTTCCACATCATGAGATATAGTCACAGTAATGACCCCACTGCACAGTGCCAATTTGGGGGATTGGGCAGTTTTCTGTCACTGTGACAACATTTGAAATGATCAATTTATACAGGGAAAAGATTAAATTTTGGTTTACAGTTCTGAATATTTCAGTCCTTGATTGGTTGACCCCATAGCTTTGGGCCAGCAGCAGGGCAACACAGCATGGCGGAAGTGCAAACCCACTCACCTCACAGTCAGAAAGTGAAAAGAGAAAAAGTGGAAGAGGCTGGAGTCTCACAGTCCCCTTCAAAGGCATTTCCCCAGTGACAGGAAGACCTCTCACTAGGCCTACTTCTTACAGTTTCCATGACCTTCCAACAGTACCACACTGAGAAGCAATCCTTTAATACATGAACCTCTGGGCGACACTTAAGATCCAAACCATAACAGCACCTCTTGTTTGTTGCCAGAAGAGGAAAGAACAAATAATTTAAAGGAAACACATAAAAATGACAATTCATTTTGTCTGGAATTTGACAATCCATTTATTCAATGGTGTGGTTCTATATTGCATATGTACATTACAGCAAAATATTCCTAGTTCAGAAAAAGGAAGCAAGTATACTAATACTTCATATGTTTACATGATGATTCACTTAGATTAGAACCAACACTGAACTTCCCTCACAATTCCCTTGACAGGGAAAGATATCACCGCAGGAAATCACTGGTATGTTTTCACACTCTTATTGCCATTTCATTTTCTTTTTACTCTTCCATATAACTATGTGCCACAAATAGAGTGGATTAAAACAACACATGCATTTTTAATGTTTGAATTGTATCTCACCAAAATTTGTATACTTAAATTCTAACAACCTCCTGCCCTCGTTCTAACGGGTAAACGGCCTAAGAAAAAATGGACTGTATGGTATTGGTAGTGAACACCCAATTTGCCAATCATTTTGATCACATCAACAGAGAAACTCTTCAGATTTTTTCTTTTATTTCTTACTTTTCTCATTTTTCCTTTGATTTTGAATGTAAAGGGGTTTATTTGTGTGTGTGTGTTCTAGGTGTGTTGATTGACTAATGAATTATGTGCATTATAGCTATTCATTTTTCTCATTTTTATCGCATTTTTCTTGGTTTATCATTTTTATTTTTTTATTTACTCAATCATGTGTTATTTGACTTGGTTTTCATTTTAGAGGAGTAAAGTTTAGTGTTACGTGTAGTTGTTTGACATTTTGTTTGGCTCTTGTTTTTCTTTCTCTTATTACTCCTTCTTTTCTCTCTTCTCCCTTCAATAGCCAAATTCACTTGTTGGATCTCATTATTTATTTTAATTCTTTGTTTTTTACTCCTCATTCTTTATAGGCACCACTTGTTAACTCTATCTCTACTTACCTTTTAATATTTTAAGCCTTTTTTCACCTTCCAACCCATTTTTATTTCCTTTTAATGAACTGAAGTTTTACTATCTTTAAGATTAATTTAGGGGCTGGGAATATAGCTCAGATGGTAGAGTGCAACAGAAAAAAAACATGAATTTACATAGATACTGCCCCTACCATTCATATCATTGTGGCTACTTTTACCGAGGAGGTGGAAGTTACCTACAGCACACTTAAATGCTAGAGGTAGCTCACCACAGTTACTGTTTTTTCTGTTGTTAAATGCTGACTCCACCATTCCTGTTTTTGTAGTAATTAATGGTTTTATGCCATGGTAGGCACCAGGCAGTTATTCTAATGCTGGATATTGATCACAACTCTTGTTGTTCTTTCTCGTTTCTGCTTTTCTGAGAGGGCCTGGGAAGAGAGTGATACACTATGAGTTCACAAGGTAAAGACTCCACCGTTGAATTACACTCACAACTCAGCAAAAGGACAATGCAACTTCCTCCACACATTAACAAACTCTGCTCAAATTTCTATTTAACACATAGAATAAGGGAGAGAAAAACTGAAACAAATGACTATGTTGCAAGTAAGACTGACTAGAGGGGGACATCAGGTCCCATTTTTGGACATCTACTTCTACAATAAAGTCAGATAAAATTCCAAAATGAAAGAAAAGCTCACTGTGTTACATCAGCTCTACAAAAGTGAATTAATTCATGAGTTCTATAGCAAAAAAACAAGGGATTGAAATTAACACTTGGGTTACACCGAGCCTATGTGTTGAAACTAGTAACAACACAGGACTTATTACGAAAGAGATAACTATGCTCCAAAGAACAGCCTCAAAAAAGAGGAAAAGGATTTCATCTCAACAGATGGACAAGTCCTAGACCTTAGAGAACATGAAAAAACAGGGAATCAAGTCCTCCCCCCAAAAGTTACAATCTCTTAACAAAGGAACAACATGGAATGGGACCAAATTCCAGAGAAAGAATTTTTAAAAATTTGACTATTAATATAATTAATGAGCTAAAAGAATATCCAAAAAGTGAATTAAGGAATGAATGAAAAGCAATTACAAGAGGTGAAAGACCATTTAAATAAAGAGATAGAGACTCTGAAAAGAAATCAGAACACACTGAAGAGAAATAAACAATAAATCAAATAAAAAACTGATTTGAAAGTATTGCCAACACTGTAGATTGTGTAAAAAAAACAGAACCTCAACCTTAGAGAGAGGGTATTTGAGCTGGAATGCTCATTATAGAAGGAAAAAATACAAATAAAAAATGATCAAAATATACAAAAACTCTGAGACAACATTAAGAGACCAAACTTAAGAGTTATCATGATACAAGAGGGCATAGAAATATGGCTAATGGTATTAAGAACCTTTTTGGTAAAACAGAAGAAATTTTCCCCAATATTAGGAATGAGATAGATATACATATAAAGGGGCACACGGAACCTCAAATAAATAAGACCAAAAAGAATCTCTCCAAGAGACACTCGTAATCAAAAGTTTCAAGAGAAAATCATTAGCTCACATTTAGGGGTAGACCAATAAGGCACTTGGGGCTTTTCAACTGAGACCCTAAGACAGAAGGAATTGGAATTGTATAATTGACACTCTGAAAGATAACACTTCCCATCCCATGTTTTATATCCAGTCAACCTATCATTCAAAATTGAAAAAGAAATAAAAAACTTTCCATGATAAGTATAAACTAAAATAAATCATGACCACTAAACCTTTACTACATAAAATTCTTAAAGAAATACTACACAAAGAAGTAGATCTCTCAAACAGATGAAGTTTTCTAAAAGAACATTTATTTATTTATTTGTTTGTTTGTTTGTTTGTGGTGCTGGGGATTGAACCAGGGCCTTGTGCTTGTGAGGCAAGCACTTTACCAACTGAACTATATCCCCAGCCCCAGGACCATTTAAACAAATGAAAATTAAGAACAAATTAAATCTATAAAAAACAAAATGACTGAAAATAAAAAATTCTCTCCATAATAATTCTGAATGTTAAAGGCCTGAACTCTCCAATTAAAAGACACAGACTGGCAGAATGGATTTAAAAACAAGACCCAAAAATATGTATTTGGAGAAGACTTGTTTTATAAGCAAAGATACCAACCAACTGAAAGTAAAAAGATGGAAAAGATATTCCACAGAAGTGGAGTCTGAAATCCATTAGGCATAGGTACTCTCATGTCTGACAAAGCAGATTTCAAGCAAAAATTAATCAGAAGAGACAGGATAGCCACTACTTACTATTAAAAGGAATGATCCAACAAGAAAATATAGCAATAATAAATATTTATAAACCAATACATCACACACCTAATTTAATAAAACAAACTTTTTGACTTTAACACCCAGACAGACCCCAACACATGCACGCATATGCAAGCACATATGCGCCCCTACCCCTGCCCAGCACACACACAGTTTTTGGAGGGGTACTGGGAATTGAAACCAGGGGTGCTTTACCATGAACTGCATCTCCAATCTTTTTAATTCTTACCTTTTTAAATTTTGATATAAGGTCTTAGTAATTTGCTTCAGGCCTTGATAAATTGCTGAGACTAGCCCAAAACTTGTAATTCTCCTGCCTCAGCCTCCTGAGTTGTTGGGATTGTGTACATGTGCCACCATGCCCAGCATATGGATTGATTTCAACACATCCATCTCGACAAGAGATAGTTCATCCAGACATAAAATCAAATGACATTTCTGATCTAAATGACACTCTAAATCAAATGTACCTAATAGACATCTTTAGAATATTTCAACCAACAGTAGAAAACACTTTCTTTTCAACAGCTCATGTAACCTTTTCCATAATAGATCATATTTTAGGGCACATAGTAAGTCTTAGCAAACACACAAACACAACTGATATTATCCCAGGCATTTTATCAGATCATAATAGATTGAAATTAGAAATCAACAGCAAGAAAACTTATAGAAACCATATAAACACAGAGACTGAATAATAATCTTTAAGTCAGGAATGAATTACAGAAGAAATGAGTAAATTAAAATTTTTCCTAGAATTAAACAAGAACAGCAATCATTGAGATACTATGAAGGCAGTACAAAGAGAAAAGTTGACAGCATTAAGTTGTTTTCTCTCATGTGGACGCTAAAGACAGAATGAGAGAGAGGAATTAAAAAGAGGAATCACAGAAAGGAGATCAGGAAAATAGAAGTGGGAGACCAAAGGTAAGGAGGAGAACAACTGGAGAGAGAAGTTGACCAGATTATGCTATGTGCATGTGTGAACGTGTCACAATTCCAATTTTACACACAACTATGATGCACTGATTAAAATTAAATAAATAAAATAGAAAAAAAAGAGAACAGAGTACAGGATGGGGATCAGAGGGGAGGAGGAGGGGAGGAAAAGAAGTTCTGGAAATTGAAATGGAGAAAACTGCTATATGCATTCATGAATATGTCAGAATGAATCCACTGTTATGTATAACTATAATGCACTTAAAAACATTTTAAAAAATGAACAAATGAATGCAAAAATATTTCAGCCACTAGAATTCCAGCTGTTCTCCACTGAGGCTTGTATCTGTCTGTGTACCTCTGGGTTCATTTCAGTATTTCTTATTAGTCTCTGTATAAACTATTTCTGGTTCCTCAGGATTGTGGTCATGTGGTTGAAACCAGCTTAAACAGGCAGGTCAGAGATAATGGCTAAATTCTAAGAAATATGTAAACTAAATATTATAAACATGATGAATGAAGCATTAAAAATCACTAGTAACTACTTTTGGAGAATATTTAAAAACCAAAAAGACTCTGTCATTATCTATTTTAATATGTTGCATAAATTAGACATGTATATATAATATACCAACACAATTACTTACATGTTTATTACCTCTTCTGTTATTTTGTGAACTATTAGATTTAGTCATCAATTCATAAATTTGTGTCCATTTTCTTTTTTTCTTTAATTCATTTTTTTTTTAAGACAAAACCAAACTAAGTTGCCCAGGCTTACCTTCAACTTTCCATCTCCCTGCCTCATCCCCATGATAAATTTGGATTACAGGTATATGCCACCATGTCCTGATCAGCTTATATCTTTGTAAGGACTTTTCCATGTCTTTTCTATTTATTTAACTCCCTTTTCTCTAACATCTTAAGTTGCCTACTTCGTTAATTTATGTTTATCATTTCTTTTTTTAATAATAAAAACATTCAATGATGAAGTCTATAATTTTCTGTTTGTATCCCATAAATTTTGATACAAAATGTCATTAATATTTGTTTATACATTCCACCTGATTTTCATTAACTTCTTGGCCAAATATTTATTTGGTGAAATCATTTCTAAATTTCTAAATAAAATTTTTCTTTTAAATTTGTCTATTTAATTTTAGATCAATTGAACTTCAGCGAAAGATTATAGCTAATGTGGAGTTTTCTCTTGGGAATTTGAGTGTTCCTTGTGAACTAATACATCAGTTTTTTTATATATATATAAATTAGAATTATATATACATAATATATATAAATATATATATAAATATTCTCCATGAACCTTTGAAGATGAAGTTAATTTTAGTTTATACAGCCCAATATTAGATATCTCTCTCATAAATTGATCATATTAGTGGTATTCAAACATTTTTTCTAAAGTATCCTGAATGCATGTGAACCTACAAAAATGTCATGAAACAAACCTGCTTATCCCACTTAAGGTTTATCCTTCTTAAAGTCAACTTTCCTTAATACTGTGAGTGCCACTCCTGTTTCTATCTTTGTGCCTGACATACTTAGACATATGTTTTCTTCTATTTGACCATTCATAATATTTTGCTTACATATGTCTCTTGTCGATAGTGAAAAGTTAGAAGTTGCTTTTACACACGTGTATTAATCTTCAATTTGAATGATTGTCTAAATGCATTCAAACTTCAGCATTATCTGGGTATTCTTAGCTTCCTTTAATTTCTTATTAATGGTTTTTAAATGTTTCCTTTATGTTATGATTTGGATCCAACTATGTCCCCCTGAAGCTCATGCCGTAGGAAGTGCAGTAATATTCAGATGTGAGAAGATTGGATTATAAGCTCTGTAACGTCACCAATGGATTAATCCATTTGATAGATTAACAGTTTGGACTACTGGGTAGTAACCAGTAGGTTGGTGGTATGTGGCTAGAGGACCTAGGGTACTTGGAGGATGACCTGGACTGTATCTGTCCCTGGCCCCTCCTGCTCTCTTTCTCTCTCTCCCATCCTCTCTCTGCTTCCTGTGCCATAAGCTTGGCAGCTTTTGTCCACCTTGCCCTTCTGACACAATGTTCTGTTCGCCTCAGTCCCAGAGCAATGAAGTTGGCCAGCTATGCACTGAGATCTCTGAAACTGTGCACCAAAATAATTTCTTTTTCCCCTCTGAATTGTTCTTGCCAGGTATTTTGGGTACAGCAATGAAAAGCTAAATAACAAACATGTTTCTGTATTTTTGGTTTCCCATTTTTGGTTTTCAGGGTATTCATCCTGGTTTACTGGATATATTACATCTCATGGGACGTTTTTTCGTGTGGGGGAGGGGTAACCAGGAATTGAACTCAGGGGCACTCAACCACTGAGCCACATCCCCAGGCCTATTTTTTTGTATTTTGTTTAGAGACAGAGTCTCACTGAGTTGCTTAGCACCTCCCTTTTGCTGAGGTTGGCTCTGAACTTGTGATCCTCCTGCCTCAGCTTCCCAAGTCACTGGGATTACAGGCATGCATCACTGCACCTGACCTCCTGGGAGCATTTTTGAAGCTAAATTCTATTATCAATGTTGATACTTATACAATATAAAATAATTCTAAATATAATGAAAATTTTAAAATTTTATAGTATATTAAAGAGGCAAGTATCTGATAGAAAAATAAATTTCTAATATGTGAGGCTATTTCCTAATTTAAACACCATAAGGAAACCTGGCTTATGAATTACCTCCTTCTGGTACTGGAAAATTTTCTCCTGGGATTGATTATAAGTAAATGCAAAATGCTATGTTTGGATGATAACTTATCCTCAGAACTTATGAGAAGCATATTTTCAAAGGAATGCTTTATACTCTATGTAAAGGTAATATTATCAGTAGAGTTTGATTCATTAACTATCTCACTTTTGAATGCATTCTATTCCATATTTTTCAGAACTAGTTAGTGCCCTTTCTCCTGCTGTGATGTTTGTTCTCACCTTGATTTCAACAAGCTTTTCATGTTATGTGCTAGCAGAACCAAGGAGAATAGGAGATGTCCTTATGGTGTCCTATTAAAAACAGCAACAACTTTCAAAGATAAACCTGAGAAGACACTGCAAGTTAATTGGTTCATTAAAGCTTTACAGGAGTTGCTGAAATCTTACTTCTTTAGTAATACTTCGAAGGCATTTTATTAGTTAAGCATGAAACAGCCATAGCATCATGAAATATTACAGTAATAAAATTAGTCTCTTATGGAAGAAATTAAAATTTCATTAGTTTACAAACATAAGCACAATTTATTTGAAAGAAAGTCATGAGTAAACCTAAATATATTTACATTTGTACATAAAATATACTGTATTTACAATTACTTGATGCTTTAAAGACAAAACTTAATGCAAAGTATGCAGCTAGAAGTTATAAGACCAGATGGTCTCATAAATCCCAATAGAAAATATACATCTGTTGACTCTTTAGGAAACTGTTTTATTTGAAGGAAGTTTTATCTGATTGAGTGGCATGATGTTTTGGCACTTCCTTTGCCTTAGGCAACATACCACCTGCATCAGATGTAAGTTTTCCTTCCTAAAGCAAATGAAGAGCAAATCATTTTCTGCTTGATACACAAGGAAATGTTTTATGCTGTACTCAGAGTAAATTTGTCTCTAAGTTTTGATTTACTTGATTTATGACACTTGTTTGTGTACCAATTACAGAGTTTGCTAAAATAAGTAGATTAATAATAAAGACTTGTGAATATGGTATAATCGCATCTATAATGCTCTACAATATCATGCAAAGCTCTTGATTTATTGATTAGCCAATATTGAAAATTAGATAAAATTAATGTCAAAATGTCAAGACACTTGCGTTTGTGATTTGTTATTGTAAGATTTTAAAAGGAAGGTCATCCAGCAAAAAAAGAGTTCAAAATTTGCTATAAGTAAAAGAGATTTCAAAGAAGTTATAGAAAATAGAAAGAAAGGAAAACTAATTGTGAGATTATATGATGGTATTAAAAAAAAAAGCAGACTTGAAGTTGGAGAATCTGAATACTATCTCTAGCTCTGCTAATTGTGTGTGTGTGTGTGTGTGTGTGTGTGTGTGTGTCTGGTGATCAATCCCAGGACCTTGCCATGATAGGCAAGTGCTATACCATGGAGCTACACCTTCTGCATCCCTCTGCTAATAAGGGAGAGCAAGTTTCACAAATCTTTTCAACTTTTTCTTGAAAATCTTAAAAGGAAAAGTGGATTTGTTTTATTCTTTTGATCAAAAGATCTCAAGGCTCATCTCTAGCTCAAAAAACCTGTAAATAAACTAAGAAAGGAAAATAACCTAGGAATTTAATGTGAATGCTTCATATTTTATAAGCTATGTTAAATGATATGAAATATTAAATCTCAAAAAGAAAATGTGATTTTTTTGTTTTATCTTATATGTTGGTAAAGTAAGATTCTTGGCTTCCTTATTGTATTTCTTAATCCCATGACCTTCCTTCCAGTCGTGATTTCTGTTGTCTTTTGATAATTACATATTCAGCATTTGCCTCACAAGGTTTAGCTTAAAATCAAATAAAATCAATAAATACTTTGAAAAAGAGGTGTTCAGATTTCCCTTCATTCTTGGTACATACCTACTATAATAAATTATTGCTTTCTGGCTGGCTATGAGAATAATAACTTAAAATCAGGCAACTTCTTTATCTGATAATTATCCACCAACTGTCCTACAGCTTAGGTATGTTTTATATTCATTTGTGAATTGCTTTGACATAATAATGTAGATATATTATTATGTCAATTGAAAAACATTTCCTCATGAGCTCAGAAAAATAAAAACCTCCTCATGAACAATAGGTTAAATCATCTTTGACCAGAATCTCCCATGATTTGAATCAGAATATTGTTTCTTTACCCTGCTTGCATTCATCCTTCCAGAATGCTATATGAAAGGACTAAACTGTAAGTACTCCAAGTTTTCTCCCATATAACGTGTACCAAAGGCATTCATTTACCATGCAAGTGCCTGTATGGAAATAGCATTATAGAGCTCCCATCTCGCCTCTGCCATTTTTCTACATTTTCTTGCACTACTGATAGGAGTGCCTGTTACAAATCACCAGATTCACAAGATGGCTTCCAGTGCACTGTTTTGTGGTTCAAATATAATGAAATTATACAGAATCATACAGGAAATACCCAGAAGTGGTCTTTGAAGGCATCCTAGTAGAAAAGATCTGATTCACTAGTAGATGCATTTGCACTTGTTCATACACATTTAGATACAATTTGCTCATATTAACAGAATCAGAGCAAGAAACAGTAAGTAGTTTAAACCTGTGTGTCAAACTTCAATAGATAGAGAAATAAACCCACAAGTCACAAGCAAGACATTCTTACTAGCAGAACAGAACAAATAGAATTCTTAGGGTTGGGAATTTCTCAGAATTTTGGGAAACTAACTGCATGTTTCTTTTTCAACAGAGGACCTGTGGGTTTATCTTTGTATAGGAAGGGAATATATCAGACTCTACATTTATTTCTACTTCTATAATGCACCTTGATGGCTAAGCTTACTTCTGGATATCACACTTTAACTAAGATATTGATAAGCTATACAATTCCAAGAAAATGATGAATATGAAAAATCAGAATAGTAGAGAAAGTTTAAATCATATATCATAAAGAATATAAAGAAGTCAGAATAATGTCTGTTTAGTGCAAATGAAGATTCACTGGAAAAAGAATCCTCTTTAGGGGGTAAATACAATGTCCTATCAAAGGAGAATTGAGAATCATTTCATGTTTCTTCACAAGGAGAAAAATGACCATATGGAAACCTGTCATAAATTCGATTTTAGTACAAGATGAAACATCCTACTAAGATGTCTTTGAACTAGGTATGAAATGGCTCCTAGAAAACATGGCTGAAAGTTCATGGGATCTACATCTTCTTTCTTCCTAGACTAGACTATAGAGCAGGGCCAGATGACAGTACACAGTTAATATCAGTTTTGCTTTTCTCTTATGAAACTCCTGTGAATTTATATAAAAGCTCTTTCCATCTTCAAAGAAACCAGTGTTTCATTACTGAATTCGAGTTCCTCCCTTAGCTTCAGATCAAAACTGGTTTTCTCACAGCGTGCCTGAGTACATTTTTAGCCTACACGACCACGTACACGAAATGATTAAACAGGAACTTCCATGACCTTCAACAACCAGACATGCTGCTTACCTCTGTCATACGGGAGAGCTCGAGTACTCTATTTCTCCCTCAGAGTTAGATCTTGATCATATTGCAGCTCAGTAAAAAGCAAGAAGAAAGGTCTTGGCCTGGTCCCTGCAGGTGGATCCTCATCACTGAAGCAACAGCACGTAGACCTGGAGCTCACTAGGATTTGGGAAACATAGTACCCCAAAGACAAGCACTCTGAAGATGGGCCTTCCACTCTGATCTCAACTCCAGTGGATAGCCCTCCAGCCAGGAAAGATGCACAAAAACGTGGCAGCCATAGTCTAAGGGGAAAGATAGAGTCACTGAGGCCCTGGGAAAAAGTAAGCAGAAAGTAATCCTGATGAGGCCATAGCCCCTGAAGAGCCATTCCAACAAGAGCTGAGGACTCAGGGTAGCTCCCCTCTGCAAGGAGTTGATTTTCATATTTCTGAAGCTGTTCTAAAAGAATCCATCCTCACTTTGCTGGGTGTCTCCACCTCTTAGAAATCCAAGAAAGGACTGAATAGTTGGGGTGCCTTCCTGCCCTGGAAGTGGCTGAGGTCACAGTTTAGCCCAGTGAGCCTCTCAGCTTCTACTACATTTCTGCCATGGAGATAACTCTTTCCACAACCTGGCACAAATTTCCATGTTTAAAGAGAGGAAGAGCAGCAGCTCATTCAATAGTCAGAGAGAGTAGGATGAAGTGGCACAAAGTATGTCTCATGGCACAGAGGAGACAGAAGAACATTTGACTGAAATAATAATAGTATTAATAATGTAAGGGTGTAAGGTATTGCAGATGCTGCAGAGAAAGACTTCCTAAGGCCTAAACAAATGATGTCTGTGTTAGTCAGCTTTCCAAAGCTATGATCAACATATCTGAAAAGACAACACAGAAGAGGAAAGTTTATTTTGGGCTTATGGCTTCAGAAGTGTCAGTCCATGTTCAGCCTACTCCATTGCTCTGGGTCTAAAGTAAGGCAGAACATCATAGTGGAAGGCATGGTGGAGAAAAGTTGCTGTGCTTGTGATAGCTGATGAGCAGAGAGAGGAACCAGGAACAAGATATAATTCCCTCAGTGAACTACTTCCTCCATGCCCCATCTGCCTACAATTACCACCCAATGATCCATTCAAATTATTAACACATCAAATAAACTGTCCACTGATGAGGTTACATCTCTCATAATCTAACAATTTCACCTCTGAACACTGCTGATTGCATAACACATGAGCTTTCCAGGGAACACCTCATATCCAAACCAAAACATTATTGCAACCAAGAAATTAAATTGACAAATGTAAAAGGATGATGACCCAGATTGGCAACAGGTTGGCATTTAGCCTTCCAACTTCAGTGTAAGAAGCTATGTATCAGAAAAGGAACATGTACAAACAGTGAGAAAGAAGACCACAATCCAGAAATCCTGTACCAGTAAGATGGTCCTCACTTTTCAGAGAGAAAAAAATTGGGGGGGCATAAAAAATATCTTCTATATTATTTCACACAACTAATGAATTTGAAAAAATTACTTGAGGATAAACTAAGGAATAAGTGAAACAGAACAAATCATTTTAGGAAAAGAGGATACAAGAGAACAGTGATGAGTGGTTAAGGTGAGCATTTCTACCTGCACATGCACACATCTATACTTGAGTGCACATAACTATGCATGAATGCATCCATACATGTACACATTTTCACACATGAACACATATATGTACACAGCCATACATTTTGCATATATACACATACATACCTATACTTGTATACATCTATACATATCAACTTACCAGTGTGTACTTCAAATAAATGTATGAACATGCACGTACATACACATATATGCATACACCTAGAAATGTATGTATCTGTATGTGAACACTTATATCCAGATATACATGATACTTTTATGTATTTATGTATATAATACCTAAGAATATAACAAGTAAATTAAATAAAAATAACCTATCAGGAAAGCTCTAAATGAGAGTAAATAAAGTAGCAAAATTAAAGAAAGTTCTCATGCTAACAAGGCTGTGCACACTAAAGACCTGAAAGTGTATGGTACACAGACAGAATAGGTTGGGTAAAATGCAGCAGCTGTTCTTATTAAAGATAAGGGTCACAGGAATATGAGAAGCCTGCTTAACTATAAACAAGTTACACACAAAAAGGCAAATATGTTACTGCAGGGAAAAATATGAAATCATTTCAATTCAGTTCGAAGCCTTGGGATGATTGCTCTCCCCACATTATCATGAAAACATTTGCAGAGGACTCATAAAGACTGATCAAAAGACAAAGTTTATAAATACATAATATACAAAGAAGCAAATCCCCAAGCCAACAAGCATGGGAAATGTTCTTAAGCACACTAATAGAGAAATGTAAATAAAAAATAAATTTAACATACTTAAATTTTCACTCACTATCAAAAACAAATCTGTAATGCCAATTACTGTGAAGAAGTGAAGGAATGGATGAGTGAGTACATAATTGTTCACAGAACTGTAAGTTTACCTTTTGAGAAATAAATCTGACATTTCTTAATTTAAAAACATATTTTCTTTAACTCAGCAAGTTTGCTTTTGAATTCTATAAAATGTAGGCAGACAATTGAACTGCAAGTACTGAGGTACACATGTAAAGTATAGCTGCATAAATTTTGATGCATGTTAAGACATTCATTAAGCACTAAGCAACAAATAAAATTAATTATTTTTGTACAGAATGATTTGGAAAAATGTGTACAAGGTATGAAACAAGTATAAATAGACGGCATCATGCAACAGTTTAGGGCATTAAAAAAAGGCATCCCATTTTTGAATCATTTCCAGTTTCAGTGAAAAGAAAACATTAAATCATGGACAAAGGAGTAGACAAGAAATGCTTTTTTCATAGATTGGGATGAATGCAATAGGAAATAATAAGTTCAATTTTTATCACCCCAAGTTTCTCCACAATTTCATCACCCACACAAACCCACACAAATACCTTGCAGTTTTCCAGACTTATACTTTCTTCTACCTACAAAGAATAACAAAGTACTCTCCCTCTGAACCCTTGGGGGACTAATCCCAGGACTCCTGTCAATACTAAAATCTGTAGATGCTTAAGTCTCATTTTAAAAAATGGCATAGGGAGGGGAAGAACAGACACACAAAGATATTGACATCCACAGATAAACAACTTACTTTAAAAGAAGAAGGGAGAAAGGAGAAGGCAGGAGGGGAGGAGGAGGAGGAGAAAGGAGAAGGAGAAGAAAAATTGACTTGGAGAAACCTGTGGAATGTAAGAGACTTTAATGACCTCAGAGTTGGTGGGGGAGGTGGCTTGGTGAAAACAAAATTCAGGACTGACTCCCTTCCCTGGAAAGAACTTCTGGACTGTGAAACTGGCCACCAGACTCCCCAGGGAAAGGGTAGCACAGCTGCACTCCCAGGCACAAGGGGAGAAAGCAGCCTAAATGCTCCATGTCCCCTGAATTCCTGCCACTGCATCCACCCCCCAGCTTCTCACTGAAGAACTGCCCACCCAGCAACTCCAGAGACTATGCCCCCACCTCAGAGCTCCTCATAGGAAGGAGAACCCCCTCTCAGAGGTCCTCAGGAGTAAGAAGACCTGAACCTACTTTCCAAACAGCCTGCCCTGGCCTTAGAGATCTTTAGGGGACAGTAATCGAGCATTGGCGCAGTCCACCCCACCCACTCCACACACCCTGAGTGAAAAGCAGCTACTACACCTACTTGAGTTAACAGTCAACAGAGTAGGTGGGAGAATGGGATCCCCGGCAGCCAGCTTAAAATAAATAAGTAAAACAAACAAATAATCTCCAGAAAGCTCCTGAACTGGAGACTGAAATAAACATTAATTTTTTTTTTAACTTGGACCATTCAGCATCAAAACCCAAAGGGTCATACAGGAACGCCTGCACAAGGCAAATACCCGGTACCTCGTGCCCATAAAGGTGAAGATGAAATTAGTGGAGATTTATCCTGACACCCAAAGAGTGGATTTTACCAGAGACCCTAGAAATCCAGACAAGGCAGAGACTGACACCCTGCTCCCCACAACTGCAACAGGGGAGAGGATTAACACTCAAAGACCCATTCACAGAGTTCCAAGGTGAGTCAAGTTCAAACCCCAATTACATAAATCTTCAACTTAGAACTCAGCAACACCACAGCCACAGAAGAATACAATTTGTCAACACCAGAGTCTACCAAATACTGAGCAACTGGAAGCAGATCTACTAAAACCAGCTGTGACACCTAACCACAAAGGCTGACAGCTAAGTGAGAAATACAAAATTGTTGAGCTACATAATCTCCAATCCTTGACCAAAGGGCAAGAAAGCCAAAAGAAAATACAAAGAATGAGTATCACCCCAGCCAGCAGTCTTGGCCTCCCAGAAGATAAAAAGCTTATTTTTTCATAAGATTTCTCCTTCTCTTTCTCCTCCCCCTTCTCCTTCTCCTCCCCCTCCTCCCCCTCCTCCTCCTGTTCTTCCTCCTCCTCCTCTTCCTCCTCCTCCTCCTCCTCCTCCTCCTCCTCCTCCTCCTCCTCCTCCTCCTCTTCTTCTTCTTCTTCCCCCCCT
>JAJEJO010005430.1:33759-67872 GCA_020662805.1 Glaucomys volans | reverse complement strand
TCCTCCTCCTCCTCCTCTTCTTCTTCTTCTTCTTCTTCTTTTCCCTTTTTTTGTTTTTTTTCATTTTTTTACTATTTTGTTCCACCATACCCCCACTTTAAATTTTTTCTCTTCTTCTAAATTTTAATTTTTGAAATTTATTTCCAAGCATCACTTCATCATATGCTATTATTTTTTACTTTTGTTTATTATGCACAATTCTGTATGCCCAAATGTGTGTGTGTGTGTTGTGTGTACTCATTGTGCAGGTAGGTTCTAAGAAAATATAAGTGACAATTTGGATTGTAGATGTCAAAGGAGACAACAGACAATTATCTTAAAATTTATACTTCTGAATAAATTTTTATTCCTTAGAAATTTTCATTTCATTAGTGCTATTCCTGACTCCCACTTCCACTAATAGGGGCTGAAAAGTCATTGGGACACTTCAAGACTTCAGAGTAGAAACCCTGATGCCAAAAAAGACTCACAATTCAGCCAAGCAACAGGGACCCTCACCCCGACAACTGATCCAACACTGCCTGAGCCTAAACATTACTTCATGTCATAGAACTGGGAAGAGAAAAAACCCAAACCAAAAATCAGGCCCCCTGAAGAAATAGGGGGGAACATCAGGTCCCCCACCTAGACATCTCATATATCAAAATAGAAATTTTATAATAAAGAGAAATATGTACATGAAGATACACATGTGAAAGAGGAAGGGGAACCCACCTCAATTGATGTGTGACAGCAGGATATCAGAAAACATGAGGAAACAGGCAAATAAATCCCCTACTCAAAATTCCAACTTCCCCAACAAAAGAAATGGAAGTGGAGAAAATTCTAGAGAAGGATTATAAACACTGTTTATCAAAATATTCAACGAACTAAAAGAACAATTAAGGAATGAAATAAAAGAGCAAATGCAGGAGATAAAAGACCACTTCAATAAAGAGATGGAAATACTAAAAAGATACCAGTCAGAACTCCTGGAAATGAAAGCATGATGAATCAAATTAAATCACTTGAAAGCATTACCAATAGATTAGATTGTGCAGGAAACAGAACTTCAATGCTTGAACACAGATTCTCAGACCTTGAAGACAGGATATATGAACTTGACTACACATAATAAAGGAAAAAATAATAGAATATGATCAGAATATACAAGAACTCTAGGATAACTTTAATAGAACACACTTGAGAATCCTTGGATTAGAAGAGAACATGGAGATACAAGCTAAAGGCATTAAGAACATTTTCAAAGAGATAGTCACAGAAAATTCTGCCCATGTTAGAAAGGATAGACACCCACATACAGGAGGTGAACAGGACCTCAAAAAGACCTAACCAGAAGAGTTCTCTAAGACACATCATAATCAAAATGTCCAACATAGAAATAAGGAAGAATATTCAAAGCTGCAAGAGAGAAATAACAAGTCACATTTATAGGCAAACCAGTTAGATTTACTTCAGACTTCTGTACTTAGACCATAAAACCATGGAAGGCATAGAATGAGATTTTTCAAGCTCTAAAAGAAAACAATTGCCATCTGAGATTATCTGATTTTCTGGTACCCAGAAAAGCTCTCTTTTATATTTGATGGGGAATTGAAAACCTTCCATGACAATCATAAACTTAAAAAAATGACAAATAAGCCAGCACTACGAAGAATGCTCAAAGATTATTCGCACACAGAAGATCCCAAAAACAGAATCCAAAACTCCCAAGTAAATGAAAATCAAACAATGACCAATTATCTAATAGAACCAAGGCAGAATTAAATAGAACAACAACAAAAATCAAAATGACAGCAAACCACAAGCATATATCCATAATAACACTGAATATAAATGGCCTAAACTCTGTAATTAAGATATAGATTAGACAAATCAATCAAAAAACAAGATCCAACTACACACTGTATGCTAGAGATTCAACTCAGGTAAGCACACTCACAGGATAGATGTAAAAGGATGGAAAAAATATTTCATGTCAATGGACTACCAAAACAGGCCACAGTAGCCATTCTCATTGACAAAGCTGATTTCAAGCAAAAATTAGTCCAAAGAGACAAAGAGGGCCATTACATCCTGGTATAGGGGACAATCCAACAAGAATAAATAATGATAGTTAATATATAAGCCACAAATATCAATGCACCCAATTGCATTTAAAAAATACTCCTTGACACTAAATTCCAGACAGACTCCAATACAACAATACTGGGAGATTTCAACACACCCTTATCATTAATACACAAATCATCAAAGCATAAAATCAATAAAGATATATCCAACCTTAATAATAATATAAGTTAAATGAAACTACAGACATCTACAGAACATGTCACCCCAAAACAGCTGAGTTTACCACCTTCTTAGCAGCTCATGGAACCTTCTCTAAAATAGACCACATTCTAGGTCACAATGTAAGTCTAAGCAAATAAAAAAGTAAAATAAAGGTGGTACGATCCATGCATTGTGTCAGACCATAATGAAATGAAATAAGAAATAAGCAGCAAGAAAAATAATAGAAACTACATACACAAATACATGGAGGTTAATCAGTAATTGCTTAAATTAAAAATGAATCAAAGTAGAAATGAGAGAAGAAATCAATAAATTCTTCAAAACAAGTGAAAACAAAGACACAACATACCAAAATTTCTGGGACAATATTTTCTGGGACAATGTTTTCTTTATCCATTCATCTGGTGAAGGTCACCTAGGCTGAGTTCCATAGTTTACCTATTGTAAATTGAGTTATTATAAACACTGATATGGCGGTGTCACCATACTATGCTGATTTTAAGTCCTTCAGGTATAAACCAAGGAGGAGGATAACTGGATCAAACGGTGCTTCATTCCAAGTTTTCTTAGGACTCATATACTGCTTTACGGAGTGGTCACACCAACTTGCAATCCCACCAGCAATGTATGAGTCTGCCTTTTCCCCCACATCCTTGCCAACATTTAATATTACTTATGATCCTGATAATCACCATTCTGACTGGAGGAGAAAGTCTTTGCTACCTTCTCCTCAGACTCCAGGATATATGAAGAACTCAAAAAACTTAACACCAAAAAAAAAAAAAAACCCAGTTAATAAATGGGCAAAGGAACTGAACAGGCACTCCATAGAAGAGGAAACACAGTCAACAAATATATGGAAAAATGTTCAACATCTCTAGGAGTTAGAGAAACACAAATTAAAACTACACTGAGATTTCCTCTCACTCCAGTCAGAGGGCAATTATCAAGGATGTCCACATTTAGAAGAATGAAATTAAATCCTTATCTCTCACCCTGCACAAAAGTCAAATCAAATGGATCAAAGACTCAGGAATTAGGCTAGAAACCTTCTAATTCTTAGAGGAAAACATAGGGTCAGCACGCCATCATAGAAGGTCAGGCAAGGACTTCCTCAATAAAGCCCCTGAAGCTCAAGAAATAAAACCAAGAATCAGTAAGTGGAATACCATCAAACTAAAAAGCTTCTGCATATCAAAGGAAACAATTGAGAGAAGAGAGATCTACAGAATGGAAAAATAATCTCTGCCAGGCACTCCTCTGAAAGGGAATTAATATTCAGAATTATATAAAGAATTCAAAAAGTGCATGCCACAAAACAATGTACAATTAACAAATAGGTCAATGAACTAAATAGAAATTTCTCAAAGGAGGAAGTGTAAATGGCCAACAAATATACTAAAAAATGTTCAACACATCTAGCAATCAGGGGAATGCAAATCAAAACTACCCTAAGATTTCATCTTGACTCAGTCAGAATGGCAATTATCAAGAATGCAGACAATAATAAATGCTGGTTAGGATGTGCGAGGAGAAAAGGTGCACTCATACATTGTTGATGGGATTGCAAATTCATACAAGCACTATAGAAAACAATATGGAGATTCCTCACAAAACTAGGAATGGAAACACCATATGATCCAGCTATTCTACTCCTCAGAATTTATCTAAAAGAAATAAAATCAGCACACTATCAGCAATACAGCTACCACAATTAGCAGGCACAATTCACAATAATCAAATTATCAAACCAAACTAGATGCCCATCAAAAGATGAATGGATCAAAAAATTGTGGTATATATGCACAATGGTGTTTTACTAAGCCATAACAAAGAATGAAATAATGGCATTTGCTAGGAAATGGTTGGAAATGGAGAGAAATCACGCTAAATGAAATAAGCTAGACTCAGAAAATCAAGAACTAAATGTTTTCTCTCATGTGTGGAAGCTATCAAAATAAGGGAAAGAAGGTAACAGGAAAAGAGATTGGAAAGAAGATAGATCAGTAGAGTAGAAGGAGAACAAGAAGGAGGGACAGTAGAAATACAGAATGAAATAAACAATAGCTTGCTGCACATATATATACATGTACCAATCAAAATAAATAAATAAAGGAGTGAAAGGAAGATCAATAGAAGAGAGGAGAGACAATGTAGGGAGGAAGGAGAGAAGGAAAAGGGGAGGAGGGTAATGGGGATAGAAATCAAATTCCTTGTTTGTATATTTTGTCAAAATAATATTATGTGTAATTATAATTATACTCTAAAATTTTTTTTAAATAACAAATCAGTATTCTTAATATACATAAAAAATGGCATAGTATTTTCCAATAACCTACACACATTCCCCCTCTATACTTTAAATCATATCTAAATGACTTATAGTATCTACTACAATGTAAATGCTGTGTAAATGCTGTGTGTCTAGGGAATGACAAGAGAAAAGGTCTGTACATATTCAGTAAATACAAGGTTTTCCTGAGTATGTGTGTGTGTGTGTGTGTGTGTGTGTGTGTGTTGCTGAGAATCAAACCCATGACCTTGCACATGATAGTCAAGTGTTTTACCACTAAGCTGCACCCAATCCCTTGGGTACTTTTTATCCATGGTTGATTGAATGTGCAGATACAAAGCACATAGATATGGAAGGCTTACTGCATAGTTACCCGAAATTCAATTACATTTACATTATTACTGTTTGAACAGATTCAAATTTAATTTGAACATGTTTATGCACTTAGGAGCAGAAGAATTTTCCCAGGGTTTTTGAAAATTGTAGTTAAATTCAGATTAGGAATATGCTGATAATTAGTATTGACTGGAAAACCATTATTCATAGGAAACAGAAATGAAAAAATAGCCCTGTTGAAAATAAAATTCTTCTATAAAAGTACTGCAAAGAGTTGAGAGTCAGACTAATAGCAAGAAAGGTGAATTTCTAGGACAGCTTGAAATGATCATTTAAATCCCACACAGAACTCTATTTTCTCTAGGATATGTTGATTAATTCAATCATTTAAACATCATTATTTTATTTGTTTTAATCTGAAAGAATAGATTAGCAAACAAAAGTGAAGAATTTTTCAACATGAATGAAACCATGGCAAAAACATGTACTGAGTAGGAAAGATAATTTCTAGGTCATTCTCCAAGGGGCACTGGAGAAACAAATTATCCCTCTGTCTTTTGGAATGTAACAACCTCAGGTCTCACAATACGGCTGGACACAATACGGCTGATACAAGCATTTTTGGACTATATCAGCTCAAATCATAAAAGTGTTTGACCTACCTGAAACTACAGAACTACATAAGCTAATTTCTTAATTATTTAAATGATTAAGTCAGCATCTTATTATATATAGCAATGTTTCTATTAATTGGGTGGTGAAAGGAGCCTGTGTCACACATAAGTGGGCTACTTCTGAGAAGTTATCAAATATCTTTATTTAAAGTCCCTCATTTAAAACATTGTCTTTTCATTTGACTTCTGAAAAATTCATGCTTGTTAGTCAAAAACACAGAAAAAAATAAATGTATATTGGTTTATATTGTTCTCATTATGAACATTTTAAGCCTCCTTACATTATGATTGGAACTATATCAGGTATACTTGTATTCTTAGGGTATCTTGCTACCAACAACACTTCTGAGCCCAGTTGTGGTTTTGAGAATAATAATGCCATAAACAAAAGTACTGCATTTTTATCCAACCAAAGAGTAGAAATTTACTACTCACTAATTAACTTCCAAATTTTTGAAACATTCTTATAGAAAGAGCATTCTTACTATGGATTGGGACCAAAGATCTTAGTGATAAAAGTGACTCAGAAACTCCGTGCCTCTTCCTCCCCTTTGTCTGCAAAATTTTCACATTGCATTTTCCTCACTAAGCTCTGCCTATAGCAGATGTCTTACAATGTAAATAATCAGATGATCTCTCCTTCCTGTCCTCAGATGTGGTGCAATGGCAGTAAAAGGGAGGGCAAGAGGGAGAATGACCCGTATTGAACCCTGCCCTCTGTCTCTGAATCGTGCACCAGTTCTCCAAGTGCTATCAGGAAGAGGTAGGAGCCTAGGAAAGGGCCAAGTTCTTCAGGTCACTTATGTGATTTTAAAAAATATATTTAGCTTCCAGGAGCCGTATGTCAAATGGGGATGATTATACCCACCTTGGAAGACTTATGGTGATTCTATGAGATAGGTGTTTTCATGAACCACCTATCACAGGGCCAGAGGTATGAATGGTGGGTGTGTGTAATGGAGCCACAGTGCCTGAATCTGGACTGAGTCTCTGATTTCATTATGGCTCCTACCCTGCTATGCTACCTATTCTGTACTTCTGTTCTGTGGACCTAGTGTCCAGTTTGAGAAGCATTGGATAAGCAAAAGCAGCAGCATCCTTTGCCATTTATATGGTTCATACATTCCCTCTCTGCTTCCCATGTTTCAGAGAGTTGGAAATACTTCACTATTTCTGGACTTCATCACCAAAAATTTGAGGTGAGAAAAAGTACACAATCCTCCCCTGAGTATTAAATAACTGTTTGTTCCATCCCATAAAATTCCATCATAGTGAGAAAGGCCATCATAACTCTGGTGTCACTGTACTTTGGGTTGGACATTCTATATTTCCAGCAGCTGCTATTCACATTCTAGGTTAGTTGGGGGCTAAGAACTTTTTTCCTGCCCAGTGAGTCCACTGGTATTATTTCCATGATAGAAGCTACCATTTCCATCTCAGAGAACATCAGAACTGCCCCTGGTGTAGTCTCCATGCATTTTGGGCAGGAAGCAAGAATGACCCACATATTGGGAGGGACCCTAGGAGCCTAGAGGGCCTGCCATGTGACAGATTCACCATGACAACACTGCCCATTCTATTCCAGAACCATCCAGTCCTCAGTTCATTTCTAGGGATGTCAGACAAGATGTTAGAACATCTTCCCCTTGGTCTCAGGTTTGCCACTTACTCATTTTTAGTCCTTGAGCAAATCATGTACCGTTTCTGAGTTGTACTTTCTTCATCTATTAAAGAAGAATAGAACTTAAATTTCTTAAGGGATATTGGGAGGACAAAACAGATGTTTACAAAAAATCTAAGATTTTGGCTGGCTCATGAGAGTTAACATTGTAGATACTACAAATCATGTTGTATCACTAAGGAAAGTTTTGTTTTTTGTTTTTTGTTTTAAATCTGATTGTATGAACCTCCTGATTTTTCAATGAACATGGCTGCAAAATCTTGTGGAAGATGAAGAGAACAGGTTAGCCAGATTATGATGAATTTTCACTCTAGTAAACTGACCACCAAGAGTAGATACATTTAGTACTAAGCAAGTGGAATTTGATCTAGGTGTGGTAATTTGAGTGTAGTATGAATGGAGAGCCCTGTTCTACCAGCTCCTCTGTCTCTCCACTCTGAGACCATTAGGGTGAAATAGAAGAGGCTGAGTATATGGGCTAGTCTCTGTCCTTCTTGTGTTCTTGCTTCAACATTCTTACGATTTCCAAAAGGAAAGTTTCATGTTGCTGTTCTTTGCATGTCTGTAAATTGCATAATCTTTCATGCACACACTCGTATAAATCCAAATAGAACTAATTGTGTCATTACTGACCTTCACAGCAGTCTTGCCACACTCGCAAATCCATCCTTGGTATCTCACTACAGCTCAGGTAGTCCTGTGGGTATTCTGCCTTTACAAAGACATCTGCCTGAACCTGCTGAATGTTGTCACCATTGTCGCAAAGCACACGGCCCAGTGACACCTGTTTCAGCTGAGTGAGTTGTGCAGGGGTAAAAACTCCAGGATTTTCATACCAGAACCTGGTAGTTAACAGAAAAGACACAATGTCATGGGTCACTCAGGTGCATGTTCAACAACCATAATGAGCAAGGACAAGATCCACACACAAAAAAGCATCACATCCAAAAGATCACATTTGTGCTCCAACTAAGTGTACTTTTAATTTCCTCAAATAGTAATAAAGCTGTCAAACCCTTTACTCCTGAATTATCACTTTCTCAAACTTAAGTTTTACAAAGTGATTCAAGTCTTGTAGAGCTTTCTTATTTTTAAAAAGACTTTTTTTTTATTTAAACTTTATGAATTAACCTTAGAAATTGACTGAGCAATTTAACATTAATGTGTTTGCCTAAAATGTAAATGCCATTTTTGGATTCTATATATACCCATTGGTTCTATTTACCAACCAATTGGAATAAACAGATCCTCCAAATGAAAAGTTGTGATTTAAAAGTAGACTGGTAAAGTGAATCTTGTATTTGTTCATTCAATAAATATTTAAATACCATATGCCACGTGCTTTTTTCATGCTGGTATACCACAGTAAATTAAATAGTAGATGAAAAGATGCTGTCATTCACATGATGTCATACACCCATGTGTATCCCCCAAAATTCATCTTAAAGTACTAAGTGGGAAAAATAAAATTATATTACTTAAGCTATCTAGTGTGTGGTATTTTGTTATACCAAATCCAGCAAACTAATATACTTAGGGAAGACAACTTACCCAAAATATTGGCTCTTTCCCAAACTTTTCCAGTCATTTACTATGTATGTTTTAAAATTAATGCCAACTGAAGATGTTATCACAACCACATGAGGCAGGAAATCCAGAGTGTTAAAAATAATTTTCAAAAACTAATTTCATAAAACATACTACTAATATTTGCCAATGAATAATAAAGGGAATTAAATCTTTTGCTATCTTCTTTGTGATATCACTCTTAAGTGGAAATATTTGGAAGAAAAATACTAAGAATAAATTCTAGTATGAATTTAATTAAAGTCTAGCTTGTGTTTCAAGCTTTATATACATCATTTCAGTAATAATACAAAATGTTGAATTATTAAACCAATTCACAAGAATCCTGCATTAGTGAATCAGAACATACCATATCTTTGAACATTTTTGTTTCCAAGTGATCGAAGAGTAATACGTAAGCATTCAGAGGAACTGCTTAGGTTTGAGTTTCTTAGCTTTTATACTGTCTTGCAATGTTGTAGAAATTGCATGACTAACTTATATTCTCCAGTCAGCTTTCTCCCATCATCTCATAAATCCAATTTATTTTCAATAAATACTTTGGAGAAACCAAGAAATTTTAGAGAAGAGTCCCAAGTTATCTCTCCACTCAATTCCCTTGTTGTATGATTTTACGAAGAGGTTGGCCAATAGTTCTCCTTCCCCAAGACTAGAAGGAGGAGGCTCAGAACTGCTGCCAACCTCTGCCCTCTCAATATCATTTAAGGTTGCAGGGGTACTGCAGAACGGGTACTACTGTTACAGACTCTTTACAGATGAGGGCACCTGGAACAGAGTGAAATGTTGCCTAGAGTTAAACAGTTGTAAGTAGTATTGCTCAGTAATGAGTCTAGCATGCATCTCTTCAACCACTGACTTCTGTGGCCTTCTGAGAAATTCTATTTCTTTTCTTCTTACAAAGATTTACAAAATGCATGCTACCTGATATTATAAGTGGCCAGAAAAGTTTTGAGCTCATAGTTACCTTTTATTTATTCTATTTAATAAATTTTAAATAATAGAAAATATGGAATCACACAATAATGTTACCGTACACATATATCTGGGGGCAAGGAAACAATTTTGTCATCTTTGATAAGTATAACAGATAATCCTTCACCTATCGCCATCTCTTAGCCGCTGAAACTGGGTAACAAACAGGCACATAAGTGTTGGTCCCACTCTCGTACCAGGGATCAGGTCTTCAACCATCAGGGCAGGCCATAAATCAATGTCACCAGGGGTGTTGTACAACCTGGAACAAAAACAGGCAGATGGCACACCTTGAATGAGTTCCTTACATAAAAGACTACTGAACCTTATTTTTATTTCAATCACACAAAATGGAAAAGTAAATATTATCACTTTACAAATAAAAACACTAAGGTAAAGGAAATATGCAAGAATCACCCAACTGACAGGAGCAGAGCTATAATCTAACCAAGAGCATTTAGCACCAAAATCATGCATTGTGTCATTCTTCAAAATTATCCTGTAAAACAATGAAATGTAAGTGTATTGATATACAGTTGTATCCATATATGTTAATGCATGCAAAGAATTCTTTCAGAGTCAGTAGAAAATAAACACATTGGACAATGAAAAACTTCCATCTTAGTGCATATGATAGATAAGGCAAAATGTTAGAGTGAAAACATACTTTGTGGATCATAATTATATTTATTATAATAAGTACATTATAATATTATTCTTATAGTGATTATAATAACATAGAATATATATTATATATTATACATAATATATATTATAAATATAATGTACAATATTATACATTCTACATAATGTATTATTATAAGTATTATGTATTATTATAAAGTTATTATAATAATATATATTCTAATCATTGTATAATGAGATGATAAACATTAGATAAATTATCTTTCCAAAAAGCCAATGATCATTTGATCTGGAATTTGGACCCATTTTTAAAACTAAGTTACAAATAGACAAAAATTACTTAATGCAAATAGTAATAATAAGCCAAATGGGCTTGGGCACACCACCCACTTAAATAAAAACTTAAAAAACACTGATGTGGCTGCATCACTGTGGTATGCTGATTTTAAGTCCTTTGGGTATAAACTGAGGAATGGGAAACTGGGTCAAATGGTGGTTCCATTTCAAGTTTTCTGAGGAATCTCCACACTGCTTTCCAGAGTGATTGCACCAATTTGCAGTTCCACCAGCAATGTATGAGTGTGCCTTTTTCCTCACATCCTCTACAACATTTATTGTTACTTGTATTTTTGATACTAGCCATTCCAACTGGAGTGAGATTAGGTCTTATTAGCATTTCTATAATTGCTAGAGATGTTGAACATTTTTAATGTATTTTTGACTATTCATATTTATTCTTCTGTGAAGTGCCTGTTCAATTCCTTTCCCCATCTACCGACTGGGTGACATATAAGCAATGCGCAACCCTTCAAGTTGGAGCCACCTTGATCAAATTGTATTCCCTGTGTCCAAACAATAAACATGACACCAACTTAATCGGTTCCTTGCTTTATTTTATCTTTTAATTGCAAGCATATGACTCACTAGACTGCATATGGTTTAGCTTTGCATGTTTTAAACTTGGCACAAATGGAAATATACTGTCCTTGCTTCTTTTATTTTAACTCAGCAATTTAGTTAGAGATGCAATCATGTTGTTGCACACATCTGCACCTCCTTGATTTTTTCAACTGTATAATAAATAGTTCATTACTGGAAACTATCCCAATTTAGTTTTCTATTCTACTGGTAATGAATACTTGTGAGGTTTTCAGCTTTAATGCTATGAACATTCTCACATATGTCTCTTCAAAAGTACAAAAATATCTCTAGACTAAGCACTGGTAATTTTATTTATTTATTTATTTATTTATTTATTTATTTATTTATTTATTTTTACCGTAGAGGTCCAGAGAGTAAATGTTTTCAGCTTTATGGGACAACTGGTCTCTGTTGCAACTACTCAACTCTTACATTTTTCAGAAAAGCAGCCATATGCAACACATAAGCAAAGGGACTCAGTTGTTTTCCAATTTAACTTCACAAAATCAGACAGATCTGTCCAATGGGCAGTGGTTTGTAAATATCTGCTTTGGAGATATTGATACTAGAGCCACAGAGTCTAGCTGCAGAGTATATCTGCAATTGTAAGACATAAGGCCAAAATGCTGTCCAAAACAGATGTGCCATTCATACTCTCATAATGAGCATATAGAATTTTCCAATGATACATATCCATGTACATATCTTTAATATTCACAAATAATGCCAAAATGCCATCCAAAATGGATGAAAAATTCATATTCCCACAATAATCATATAGAAATTCTCTGGGATCTATTTCCTGGCAAAATGACTCGCATCCTTTGGCACAATTTAACTTAATTTAGCCTTCAATCTTCTTTTTTTTAGTTTAATTAACTCTAATTTCCTCTGCCTTTTCCTCTTCCCTTTTCCCCTCCTCACTCTCCTCCTCCTCCTTAGTTTCATCTTCATCTTCTTCAGCTTATCTGTCATTTTCTTTCCTCCTCTTACATTTATTTTCCTAATTTCTGACAACAGGTGGTTTTTTATATTTCCAAAGTGCTCATTTGAGTGTATGATGCTTATTTAATCCAAGTTTTAATATGAAATTGTTGTTTCCTAATGTATCAGGTTTTTTCTGGAAGATTTTTCCTCTGAAATATTTCCATTTGCATTTCTCATCTATTATTACATGGCTTTATTTAAAATTAGTCTGTTCTTTTTCTATTCCTAAATATTTGTAAAATGAATTTTTATTCAACAACTTGTTCTTCAATCACTGTAGTGATGTACAATATTTTTAATGGCAAATGTGAATGTTGACAGTGAAGTAGAAATTGAAATGTTTTATTGCTCTTTCTTTCCCATAGCACCTATAATTTCACTTCATTCTGCTTTCAGATCAGAAGGGGTCACTAGCCTTTTTCTGTTCACCTCTTTCTCTTACATACATACATGCATAATACATACATACATGCATGCATACATACATGCATACATACATACATGCATACATACATACATACATACATGCATACATACATACATACATACATACATAATGCTATCTCTGGATACCTTGAGGTCTGTGACTTACGCTGTGAACTTCTGGTTTCCACATTATATTTGACAAATTAGTAGGTGGTGTTGAATTTTTCCTTCTTGAGGATTATTTTCATCCAACTTATCTTCCCTTTCTTTTGTTCATAGAGATTTTTAAAGTACCCAATCCTTGAAAGCTCTAGATTTGCAGTGGAAGCAGAGTTCATAGGCAGCTCAGTTGGATATTGGCGATTATTTTTGAGCACAGTTATTTTGAAACTCACACCATTCTGTCTCTGCTGATTCTGAAGGCATGGCTTGTGTGTTATTTTATGCATCCTCTTTGCTGATCTAATAGTTTTGGAGGAGGCTTTGTTAAGAGATTTAAAATCAAGGGGTAATCATTTTCCTAGGTTTAACCTAAAAACAGGACTATCTTTTTAACATTTGTTAATTAGATGGCTATGAAATTGTGTTTTACTTAGATTTTGCATTTTTCAAGTTAATTATGTAGTGGAGGGAGAATATACATATTGACTGGGAATCTATTTTTTAAACTATTTTCTTATATGAAAATGCCTATTTATTCTTTCTACCCATTTTTAATGGGGTTTTATTTTTCTTTCTTGCTATCAGGAGTTCTATAAATGTATATTCTGGATGGTAATATTTTGTTATTTATGTCCAAATATATTTACTCCATGTTTGTGCTTTTTTTTTTTTTTCACTCTCATTATGTTGGGTTTTGATAAAAATATTTTCTTTTAATTTTATCAAAAGTTTATTACTTTTTGTATCTTACTTTAAGTTTCTTTCCTTCCCTAGAATTGATTTTAATATGATGTAAGACATGAATTCATAATTATTTTTTGTCCCTGGACAGAGAGCCAATTGTTATGTATCCCATATTGAACATGCTCTCATTTCTCACTGTCTTGCAGCTCTTTCAAATATATTTCCAAATATGAGCACCTTTTCTCATTCATTCTTCTCTACTCTGTTCCACCAGTCTTTTTGTATACTCTTGATCTGACATCATACTTATTACTAAAAGGTCAACGATGATAATGTTGCTAAGAGTTAAACATATCATTTGTTATATATAAATGTGTGTGCAATATAAATAGAAATATATATTCCTCAACTTGGATTTCCAATGTTTTGTTTAAAATATTTTACTAAATTTATATGAGCTTTTCTCTTGTAAAGTTTCTTTCCTCATATTGTCGTTGTTTATCTTAACATCAAAATGTTGCTGACCTCAAGAAGTTGTTAAAATAGTCTTTGAAAGACTTTGAAAGACTCCAGGGGCCTTTGGAACTGTTCATTGGAACTGTTTAGATTATATTTATAAATGGAGTAATAGATGTCAGCTGAAGAACGTTTGTCAAAAATATATTTTGAAAAGCTTTGTTTCCATTTAAACTTAGTCTATCTATTTTCCCAAGTCAATTTGTTTCTCTTACAGCTCTGTGATTTAACCTGTTATTTTCCGATGAAATAAGTAAATGTTTTACTACCTAAAACATCTAGTTTAATTTTTGTTATGAGTTGTATTATGTCCCCCAAAATATGTTGAAATACTAACCCTTGATACCTATCATTGTGGTCTTATTATTTGGAAAGAGACTTTATGCAGATGTGACCAACTTAAGATGCTGTCACTGGGGGGGGGGGGGGGGCAAATCCAATATGACTGATGTTCCTATAAGAGAACTACGTAGATATGGACACACAGTGACGGGGCCATGTAATGACAGAGGCAGAGAGTTAAGTGCTCCAGCTGCAAGCCAAGGGCTATGGACCTCTGTCAGAAAGTAGAAGGAGCAAAGGATTCTCCCCTTTGTGTTCAGGGGGAACACTGTCCTGCCAACACCTTGATCTCAGGCTTCAGGACTGTGGAATAACACATTCCTATTGGCATAAGCTGCCCAGTTTGTAGAACTTTGTTATGGCAGCCCTCGGAAACTGATACAATGATTAACTCCCATAACTTCAAGTTAAATTCACTTCTAATTTTCAAAACAATTTTCCTGCCAATGTACTACGGTTATCCTATTCCTCTCACTGACTTATGTTTAGTACAATTTGAGTTTATCTTTGAAGGTATCCTTAAATTAATTTGTAACATATTTAATTTTTTACAGTAGTTTTAGATTCACAGCTAAATTAAGCAGAAACTAGAGAGATTTCCCATATACCTTCTGAGTTAGCTTTTAGAATATACTTTGACCCTCAGTAACTGCCCTTAATATATACAATATTAGAGAGCCCTGTCCAAAACAAGTATGAAAACCATTGACATAACAAGTCTGGCTCTGATAATGAAACATTAAGTTGTGTTTAAATTTAGTTTTTCACCTTTTCTACTACAGGGGAACTAATAAGAGTAAACAGAGTTGAACTATGTTAAAAAGAGATGCTTTTGTGCTATTTTGATATACAGAGAGTTGACTCTCTGTTGAACTCTAGTTAAAATTGAATTATACAGAATATGAGAAATAATGGATAAAGGAAACAAGAAAACTAAATTAACTTCATCCATGAATTGTAAGTGTCCAGAAAATAAATGGTAAATGGAAGTTTTAGCCATTAGAACACTGAATTTCCTCAGATAGCATAATCTTGGTTTTAATTTCAGTCATTTGTTATTGATGTTTCCATCTCTTAAATAATTCAGTTAAACATTAACCATTCTTATTCCTGTTATTGCATATTGCTTTTAGTGTGGCTCACCACAACATCTCCAAGAAATATAGGGAGCTTTCAATGAGATTTAATACCAGCCCTATACTGAGTAACTTATTAATTGTGTATGCCCTGTTTGTTTTTTCAAATCAGCCCCAATCTCCTTAGAGGGAAGTCTGAGATCAATAAACTCTCAGAGCATTTCTTATCAATTCATCTGCATTACTGTGAAGAATGTCAATTTAGAAAAAAAAACTTTTCCATTATAGACATTGTATCACTTCTTTCTTGCTTAAATTAGTCATTAGTAAGAACAAAGAAGCAGCTTCTGCATTAATACCATGTCAATGCACTTGAAAACTGTCCTCCCAAACCTAATATTAAATTGTTCCATATTTAAAAATAGTGTAAGGCAGCATGGTTATGACAGCAGAGTTATACAACCTGAGGTGGCATCAGTGGGCCAGCATCTCTGATAGCAAGAATTTCTAATAGTAAAACCCCTCTTCTTTTGGAAACAAGAACCTTCGTGGAGCCCAGATAACTTTAACCATAACTACCCTGAATGCACATAGAATCAGAGAGCCCTGTTTCAAAGAAAGTATGAAAAACACTGACATAAAGAATCTCCTGGTTCTGATAATGAAACATTGAGCTGGGTTTAATTTAGTTTCTCACCTTTTAGATTACAGGTGGAATAAGAGCAAAAGGAGGCGAGGTATATTTAGAAAAAGAGAGAGAAATGCTTTTGTTGCTATTTTGATGTACAGGGAGTTGAAAGAAAAGATTTTCAGACCTTGAAATGAGTTATTTCATGCCACAAAGACTACAATGTCAATCTATATCTAATTTCATAACGACAGTGTGGCTTAAAGTCAGCTTTAGAAAGATGGATAATAAAAACTTGTGTTCAACTGGATCATTCACAGAGACATGAGGACAGAGATCCTGTATGGCATTTGGGGGGCTATGCATGCTTACCTAATCCAGAGAGTGAAAGACGGATAACGCAGCAATACATGATTTTAGTGAAACAAATAAAAGCCATTCCCATAAGCATGGAGGAATGGTGCGTCGTGATAAAGTGTCCTTGAAGAAAAGCTTTCTGAGACAGTACTGAATTTTCAGAATGAATATGATCATTTAGTGGCTTTTAGAGAGAAAAATACATGTGAAACATGTCCTTCAAAAAAGCAAAATGCCCTTGTGTATTCTCACACAAAATAAAATTTCTTCTTTCTCAGTATGGCTGCTTCCATTTGAGAGAAGTAAACGACATTTCACACCAAAGACATTAAAACAATAAGAACATCCTCCCCCACAGCATGATGATTACTCAGTTCAGAAGCACAGTACAAAATAACTTTATGATTAATTTATGGTCTCTAAAAACACCAAAAAGAAAATTTTTGGTTTTGCTTTGTTTTGTTTTTGTTTTTTGCTGAGAAGAAAAGTTCCTCAGAATACCTTTGAGAGCTTAACTCAGAACTCAATTTTTCCTCAAAGATTTTAAGGAGACTATTTTTTTCTTCTTTCAAATTTCTACAATTAAAATTTTAGGCATTTTAGAGGATTATATATAAAGTTCTGTGTTTAAGAAACACTAGTTCTGCAACAGAAATGGCATAGAAAAGTAAAGAAATGGGGAAAATAAATCAAGTGATTTTTTATTCTTTAATGGATATAAAAGTCTACCCAATTTTTGCTTTTATAGGATGAGGAACTTCTCTTTCTACTGCTATTTTACAAGAGGAAAATAAGCTTAAGCTATTTTACATATTTCACAGAGAACTAAAAATATAATAGTCATCAAATTTCCAAAAGCAGAGTGTAAAATATAGAACTCTACAATTATGTCTAAAAATACAATTAATCACTTAAACTCCATCTTATGATCAGTTACAGAAAAAGGGAAAGAGAGACGACAGATAATCAGGAAAAACAAAAGGAAGAAACTGAGAAACAAAAGCAGGATCAACGAAGGCAGAGACATCAATAGCAACCACAGAGACGGGGACAAACTTTCACAGAGGAAAAGAAACAAGTTCATATCCATCAAAACTCCATGTGCCTTGAATACTGGCAAATCTGAACATTTAGAGATGAAACTTATAATAAAATAGCATCTGGATATTTCCATAGTTTGAGTCTTGAATGCCCCCCAGAAGCCCATGTGTTGAAGGTGTGGTCCCTAGAACATGATGCTATTCAGTGGTGAGGAGCACGGTGAGAAGACAGATCACTGGGGGTTTGCCCTTGAAGGAGGTACTGGGATCCCAGCCCCACCTCGCTCTCTTTTTGCTTTTTGACAGGTGTGAGGTGAACAGTACATGTCTCTACCATAGGCTCCCACCATGACGTTCTCCCTCACCACAGGACAAAGCAACAGGACCAAACAACCATGGACTGAAGTCTCCAAAACTGTGATACAAAATAAACCTTCCTATTTTTAAGTTGATTTATCTCAGGTATTTGTTATAGTAATGGAAAGTTGAGCAGCATAGACATTTACAACATGGTAAAAATTTACAGTTACATCTTTCTTTTTTAAACCTCAATGGTAGACTTAAATCATAAATTTGGTTTGTGGTATATTTTTCATGGTCAGAACAAAATACAGTTTTATAAAAAGTTTTATCAAGTCTTACCTATATATAGTAACCCTTTGAAATCTCTGAGTCTGTTCTCTTTTTTATTATAATGCTGATTGACAAGTATTAGCTGTTCAAAACATGCATTCCCTAAATGGAGAATTCCCCTTATACCATAATCAAAAAGACAGGAAAAAAAAATGAAAAGAAAAAAGGAATACTGTGTGGAACAATGTTATTAGACATCATATTTACAAATCATGTAAAATTATTTAACATACTTCCTGGAGCAAGTAATCACAGCAATAAATCATGCTTTTAATTACCGATGATGACATTAAAAAATTAACCCCTTTAATTCAGTCCAAAGATTCTTTTTTTTATTTTTAACGTTTTCTTTTTAATTTTGATTCATTGTACACAAATGGGGTACAACGATCTTTTCTTTGGTTGTACATGAAGTAGAGTCACACCATTTGTGTAATCATACATGTACATCAATGTTTATAGCAGCTCAATTCACAATAGCTAGATAGTGGAACCAACCTAGATGCCCTTCAATAGATGAATGGACAAAGAAACTGTGGTATATATACACAATGGAATATTATTCAACCATAAAGAAGAATAAAATTATGGCATTTGCAGGTAAATGGTTGGAGTTGGAGAATATCATGCTAAATGAGATAAGCCAATCCCACAAAAACAAAGACCGAATGATTTCTCTGATAAGTTCGAAGATTCTTAATGTCTCATAGGGTTTTCTAGCCACTAGTCTGAGATTAAAAATGGAACTAGTTGGCAGACCCTTCTTCAAAAAGTACAGACCAGTCAGGAAATCATCAGGTGTTTAAAATACTCACTCGTACATGAAAATATATCATGATATTTATATAGAAGACGATAATGAACAAAAGAACAACTATCCATGGGTGGAATTCAAGGCATCTGACACAATGTTGAGAGCTTTCTTCTAAGTCTCTAAAATCATACACCATACATCATGATACTAGCAGTAGTAAGCCTGATATATGATTGATTGATTGATTGATTGATTGATGGATGGATAGATAGATGATAGATAAAAGATAAGTGAGAGAGAAAAAGGATAGTACATCATTCAGCTTTTCATCACTGTAACAAAATACATGAGAAAAGCAACTGAAAGGAGGATAGGTTTATTTTGGTTCATGATTTCAGAGACTTCAGTCCCTTGTCAGCCAGCTCCATTGCTTTGACCCTTAGGCAAAGCAAAACAAAAGACAGGAAAGAGGAAAGCTGCTTAGCTCATGACAACTAGGAAGCAGAGAGAGAGCAAGAGAGAGAGAGACAAAGAGAAGAGAGAGAGGACCTTGGGTAAAGAATACCCTTCCAATCCACACTCCTAGTGACCCACCTTCCCCAAATATGCCCCCCCTCCTATACTTTCCACTACCTCACAATCATGCCATCAAATTATGAATCTATCAATGGATTAATCCATTGGTGGGTTTAAGTCCCTCATGATCCAATCACTTCCCCAAACCCCCAACCTATGAACGTTTCTATACTAAGGCCAAGCCTCAACACATAAGCCTTTGAGGACCATTCCAGAACCAAACCACAACACATAGGTCAGTAGGGAGGTAATTGATAGTTAGATATCTAGATGTCATCTTTTCTACAGGCGAACTAAGTTATAAATATCTTATTTTATTGTCCTATTTAATCTTAACTGTTAACATTTGATTTGTAAATTTTATTCGTATTTTCAAAACTGCAAAATAAATTTAGTTTGGTGCTCTGTCTAAATTCCTTCCACTCCTGTTTTCCACCTCTTGGAACTTCTGTATTTGATTTTCAGTCTTTTCTTTATGTCTCTTAACCTCTCATGCATTCTTTTCATCTGTCTATATTATAGCTGAATGATTTCTTCAAATTTATCTCCCAGTTCACTCAAATTTATCTTCCAGTTCCCACAAAAAAATCATTTTTTATTCAGTTATACATATAGTATGCTCTTTAAAATATTTAGAGATTTTAATTTGAACTTTAAAATATCTGTAGATTTTCATTTGAATTCAATATATCATATCTTAAAAATTCAGATTTTCAAACTATCTGCATTTTTATCTTTTCTTTTGTAATGTGGTTTCTATTCATTCTTTTACCTATACAACTATGTTAAATCTACTTATAGTTACTTGAATTATTTCAATAACCTAGATTCTTTTTTATTTTAGCTTAATGCTTTTCATTTATTCTAATTGCTATCTTGTGGCAATTTATTTCCTAAAGTCTAAATTGTGTGTGTGAGAATGAGGGCATTTTCTTTGTCCTGCTGGGCCTGTCTAAATACACTGGCTTGTAGAAGTTGCATATATGGTGATTACTCATGTATTTTTTCTAGAGTTGCAGAGAATTCATGTCCCTGAGACAGTTTTCATGATAATTTTTCATCTTTCTCAGCAACATGGTGTTTGAGAAAATTCAAATTCCTCTCATGTAGTATGGACTTGGATTAAAACTTCCACAAAGCCTACAGAATGGGAAATTCTTGCCACCTGCTCCTTGAACAGGGAATTAATATCCATAATATGTACTGCACTCAAAAAGTTAACATCAAAAAATGAAATAACCTAAATAATAAAGGGGCAAAAGAACTAAAAAGACACTTCTTAAAAGAAGAAATACAAATAGTGAACAAATATATGAAAAAATGTTCAGTATCTCTACCAATCAGGGAAAGGAAAATCAAAACTATATTGAGGTTTCATCTCACTTTACTCAGAATGGCAATTATCAAGAATATGAATAATAATAAAAGCTGGTGAGTATGTTGTGGGGAAAGGTACATTTATACATTGTTGGTAGAACTGCAAATTAGTACAACCACTCCGAAAAGTAGTACAGAGATTCCTCAAAAAAATTAGAATGGACACCTAGGTTGGTTCCATTTTCTTTATCCATTCATCTATTGACGGGCATCTAGGTTGGTTCCATAATTTAGCTACTGTGAATTGAGCTGCTATAAACATTGATGTGGCTATGTCACTGTAGTATGTTTATTTTAAGTCCTTTGGGTATAAACTCAGGAGTGGGATAACTGGATCAAATGGTGACCAAGTTTTCTGGAGAATCTCCAAACTGCTTTCCATAGTGGTTGCACCAATTTGCAGTCCCACCAGCAATGTATGATTTACCTTTTTCCCCACATCCTCACCAATATTTATCCTTACTTTTATTTTTGATAATTGCCATTCTGACTGGGGTAAGATGGAATCTCAGTGTAGTTTCAATTTGCATTTCTCTAATTGCTAGAAATGTTGAACTTTTTTTCATGTATTTTTTGACCATTCATGTTTCTTCTTGTGAAGTGCCTTTTCAGTTCCTTAGCCCATTTATTGATTGGGTTATTTGTTTTAAAGAAAATGTGACATAAATGCATGCACACACACACACACACACACACACACTATTACTCAGCCACTCAGCCATAAGGAAGAATGAAACTATGGCATTTATTGGTAAATGGATGGAGCTGGAGAATATCTTGCTAAGTGGGATAAGCCAGTTCCCAGAAAACCAAAGGTAGAATGTTCTTTTCGATATGTGGATGCTAATCCACAATAAGGGAGGGGACGATTATAAGTTCACTGGACTAGACAAAAGGGAATGAAAGGAAGGGAGGGGGGATAGGAATAGGAAAGCCTGTAGAATGAATGGGAGTTATCTTACCTATTCTTAATATATGAACACAAGACCAATGTAACTCCACATCATATATAATCATAATAATGGAATCCTATTCGGAACAAGTTATTCTTATTCTATGTATGTATAATATGTCAAAATACACTTTATTGTCATGTATATCTAGAAAAAATAAATAAAAGGAAAAAAATAAGAATGGAACCACCATATGACCCATCTATCCCAATTCCTGTTATATATTCAAAAGATCTAAAATCAGTGTACTCTAGGGATACAGCCACATCAATGTTTATAGCAGTGAAATTCACAACAGTCAAGTTATGGGACCAATCCAGATGCCTGTCAACAGACAAATAAAGAAGATATCATGTATTTATCCACAATGGAGCTTTACTCAACCATGAAGAAGAATGAAATAATGGCATTTGCTGGTAAATGAATGGAACTACAGAACATCATGCTTAGTGAAATGAGCCAGACCCAGAAAGTCAATGGGTGAATGTTTTCTTTCATATGTGGAAGGGGAAAAAAGGGTAGGGGAAGGATCCAATAAAAAAAGAAGAGATGTTATTGGACTAGAGGAAGGGGATTGAAGAAAAGGGAGGAGGGACAGGAAAAGGGAGAAACAGTGGAATGAATCTGACCAAACTACACTATGTACATGTATGAATATACCATATATTTAATTATCATATATTTAAGAAAAAATCAAAGTATCACATGCTGTGTACTCTTTAGTTGTTAGTGCTGAGAAGACAAAAATTCTTTTCACATTGGTTTTCCTTTTCTCTGAGCACCAATGAATGAATGTGTGCTTTGTGTCAGAAACAGACTAAAGCTATCCTGCTGTTACAATATGTTAAATGTGTATAAATTTTGTTAAAATCCTTTCTATATAAATCATTTGTTGGTTTTTCTGCTGCAGTGGGTAGGGACTCTGCAGTTTCTTCTTTCTATGAGAATCTCTCCAGCCAAGATGGTGCTCTACTGCTTTAGCTCAACATGAGCAGGAGTGGTAGACAGATTTACTGATTATCTGCCACTTTAAGTTTCATACAGTGTTCGGTATTATTGACCAGAAAACACATCACATCTTTAGAAAGGAGAAAAAAATGTTCCATTTTTAAGAAAATTCCCACAAAGTTTCCTTTTTCATCCTAGCCTCAGTCCCTAATGTTTAGTCAAGAGTTCATTTTGCTTCTTCCTCTTTCATGAAGAGAACAGATTTTCTAGTTTCCTTCCTCCCTTACAGAAATGAGGTGCAGGAATTGATGCAGGCCAAGTTTTCTTACCCTATGGTAAGAAGTGGGTGTTAAGTGGTTGTTAAAACCCATCTTCCCATCCCTAGTGTGCCTGAGTACAAAATAATAATTCCTGAGCCAAGAGAGCATTTCCTCCTGATTCCTACTTGAATTTTAGTTTTCTTATTCTTTCTATCATGTAAATACCCTTCCTTTTGAGCTTGTTTCTATTTAAAATAATCTTTATATTTTTAGTTTTTATTCAATAGCTCTAAGTATTCTATGAAAAAAGGAGGCTTATTTAACCAAATTACTTGCCTAGAAACTCCCTTGGTGTCAAACTGTCACTGGAATGAGGCTATTAATCAAATGCCTTATAAAGCACATCATTCTCTTTTTAAAGTTGCTTTATGTTCCATTTTCCAAAATTAGAACAGGCAGAAAAAACAATGTTTGAATATGATGTGCTGTGTATTAGTTTATATATTTTTAATATCACTTCAGATAATTAAAAATGGAAAAGAAGCTAATGATTTTATTGGCTGTAGAAGCCATGTGAAGAAGAAAAAGAAGAGGGAGGAGAAGGAAGAAGAAGAGGAGAGGAAGAACAAGAAGGAAGCTCTATTCTAGCTAAAAGTTGTTATAAAGTGCCATCCCTTGTTAAAATGGACATGAGGATGTGAGCCAGTTAACTCCTATGAACCCAGTGTTTCAGTGTGTTTTTAAGTATTCTCCACTTTCCTCATGTTTATTATGGGTGACAAGTATTAATTTTATTTCACAGATATCTTCATTGTGCTTTACAAATACCTTAAAATGCTTTCTATATATTCCAAAAATTTTGCACATTGATGGTTACTATTGCTTTCCTCATGCACCAGAGCATAAAATCACAACTTTTTCCTCAATTTTGGCCAAAAAGTAAAAAATATGGATTCAAGTTGTTAGGATTTCTTTTTGTTTAATGAGATGACAAGCTGATCTAATTAGATGGTACAAAGCACAGATTTTCAGTAGTGGCAAGAGTGTCATTTCTATTGTGAAATTAGGAGAAATTCTGTTTATAATCATAAAAATTTAATTTAATGTCAAAGTTCCTCAATAATTTTAATATAAAGAGAAGATTAGAGAGTACATAAATGACATTTCTCTTATATCCTTCTGAAAATACATTTCATGAGTAAAAGAAAATATTGAGCTACACCTAACCTACTATGAATTTTGTGTAATTTAAAAGCAGTCCTCTGTGTTTCCATTCCGGAGTATACTTTTCCTGCAAACATCATGTTGCTGTGAAAGGAAAAGGAACAAATTGTGACCTATACAGGTAGGTACTCCCTAGTTCTATCCCCAGTATTGCAGCAACAACAACAATAAAGTTCATCTTTTCAGTAAACTGATAAGATATTTATATAATTATTCTAACCTTAGGGATGAGAAAGAGTAGGAAAGGTTAGGGAGCACACGTGAACTCCCATGGTTTGGTATCAGAGCTTTCGTGCCTATGTTCTGTGTTCTAAGATTGTTTCTCCAATCTTATCACGTGGTATAACTGAAGCAATATAAAACCAAAACCGAACATTGACAGTGGTGAGTTTTTCATGGCGACTGTGCGAAGCACACCATCCTCCAAAGGTGTCCACTGCCAAACCCCTAGAACTTGTATGCTACCTCGAATGACAAAAGGAACTTTGCAGATGTGACTAAGTAAAGTATGTTAAGATGAAAGGATTGTTGTGGATTATGTGGATGGGCCTAATATATTCACAAGAGTTCCTAAAAGTGCAAAAGGGAGGGAGAAGAGTAAGATGGAGATGGCCATCAACCAAGGAACGTTGGCAGTCTCTAAAAGTTGAAAAGTCAAGGAAATGAATGCTACCCAGAAAGCTTTGAAAAGGGATGCAGCCTGATTGTAGCCCTGTAAGACCTGCCTCAGGCTTCTGACCTCTAGAACTATAAGATAATAAATCTATATTGTTTTAAGGCACCTAGTGTGATAACTGTCACAGAAAACAATTTTAGCAGCTAAATGCATAAACTTTGGAATCATCAATATGATTCAGGTTAAAATTTGCATTCTCCTCTTGCAAACTGTGTATCCTTGGGAAAGTTAACACCCAGTTCACAAGAAAATGGACTAAAAAGTGTTAACGTCCCACGGCATATGGAAAAGATATACCTCAAGTTGTTACATTCGTTATGCTGCATGCAGAAGCTCATGTGTTAAACTCACTGTTAAATTGTCTTAATGATAGAGAATACACATCCCAAAAACATTTCTTTTTGTGCAATGAAAACCAACCAAATATAAAGAAGTATTATTAATATAGGTCAAAGTGATCCCATACATAAAATCTAAAAGGTTAATAAGACAACAACGTCCATTGAGATATTTTTGATATGAGTGCCTCATTTTGAGGTGAGAAAATTATAATTCCAAAGATGAACAGTATCATTCCCAAGACAAGATAAATTAGAAAAATCCATCAAAGAACATCATTCTTCAATTGTGCTTTTATTCCGTGAGAGAAGACATCAGCAACCTGGTCATAAAGGACAGATAGCAAATGGTTTTGGCTTTTCAAGGCATACAGTATTTGTTTTAACAATTCAACATTGTATTGCAATAAGTCAGTGGCCACAGATAATATAAAAATAAGTGTGTCTGGCTGTATAACAATAAAACTGTAAGAGCAATGACTGACCCACACTCCAACCCTATGTTTGAGGGACACCTTGGCTTAAAGGGCATTTACTTTAGGTGTTAGCAGCCACAGTGCTGTCCTTTACTCTCTGAAGTATCCTGGGATACATAACCCTAGACCTATCATCACACAGGCCTGAAAGTCCTTGTCAAGGAGTCAGTGAAGTAATCCTGCTTCTCCTGAGTGTGCATTGATTCATTTTGAAGGAACTCCAGGTGTAAACAGGGATTATCCCAGACAAACAGATGTAGTGGTCATTCTGTGGCTTGAACGTGCCTTAAGTGGGTCTCCCCAAAGGTTCATGTGTTAGCTAGATCTCCAGTGTCATGGGGTGGGAGCTGATGGATCCTTTAAGGGAAAAAATCTTAGGTCACTGGGGGAACCTCTCCCTGGGAACCTCTCCCTCTCTTCCTGGGAAGAGAATTCTGGTCTCTTGGAGTAAATTCTTACCAAGAGTAAGCTGTTACAAAAGCCCATAGTTGAGTGAGTTGTCAAGAAAGTCTGAGTCTCCCTCTGACTTCCTGTCTGAGATGGGCTCCCTCCTGCCACATGCATGTCTGCCATTTCCATCCACCATGATGGGATGCAGTCAAGAGGCTTCTCACCAGAACTAAGCACTGGCCAGCACCAAGACCTAAGCCTCCAAAACTATGAGTTAAATAAATCTCTCTTTTTTTTTTTTTTATAAATTTAGTCTCCCTCTGGCATTTAGTTATAACAACAACAAGTTTACTAATTGTCTGCCTCACATGATACAAATATGCATTCAAGTCAACGACCCCGAGAGATATGTGTTCAGATAAGGGAAAAATATCCTTGGTGCGTATATCTGTTTACTGAGTAACTTACCCAGAGACAAATTATCTATGAAGCAAATGACAATGACTCTTTACACCCTCAACTGCAGGGCCCCTCCCAGGCCCTGAAAAGAGCATGTAATGCATTCATATCGTCATGTGTTTCTAAGTGATGTGTGCATCAAAGTTTCAAGTTCTCCCCTGACTTTAAAGACTCTGCCCCAGATGTTGAGCAAAGGACTATCAACAAACAGTCCTCCTATGACTGTACAAATTCTGTAAAATCACCCTGGTCAGTTACACTAGAGATCATCATATATAGGAATAGCAGGCACTTCATCTAAGTTGCCCCTTCCCCCCAAATCCTGTCTTAACGACAGTAGACTGTGACTCAATAATCTGTGGAATCTATATATCCAGGCCTACAGTGTGAACGGAAAAGCCATTAGATAAGGAAATAAAACAAAATAGATATATTATAAACTAATTTCAAAAAAGGAAATTAAAATTCTGAAACTAAAGAAATGAGCAAAATTTTTAAAATATATGTCTAATATTTTTAAACAAGGGAAAATTGTGGAAGATACTGAAGGATACTCAGTTGATATAATCTGGTTTCAAAAAGAAGAGACAATTCCACAGAGTAACTAAAGAGAAATGAATGGTAGAAGACATCAGAATGAGGACAGAAGTATTGGAAAACAGGCAGTAAAGTGGCTGTTGTTCTCTCTTGCTTTCTTTCCTCTCCTCTCTCTATTCATTTTAGCAGAGAAGAAAAGATCTTTGCAAAACTTAAAAAAAAATCTATTACTTCCTAATGAGACCCACACTTAACTTCAATTTACTTTCAGGGCAGTTAACCTGCCACCCTTTAATCCACTGCATAATGCCACCAGGTAATGGAACTGTCACAAGACAATTCCACAGCAACCCACAGCTCCTTTTTTGGTTTTCTAAGAGAAGATTATTGAAGATTGTAGCTAATTTATGGCTACCTGTGCCTCTCTTGCTACAGGTACTGACACTAATGGATCTCAGCTCCACTTGGTGGAGAAATAAATGTGTTCTATAGATTGGTGATAAACAGGGCTACTGCCAGGGAAATCTGTTTCAGCAAGACCACCTACAGCTCAGAAAAAAGGGAGAGACTGACAGGGAGAATTTGACTGTAGGAGTCATTCATGTATGATTTGTGATCAAGACGGCAAAGCTGCAATTTTTTCTCTTTCCACACATCAGTGCAAGACACCCATTGGCAGTACTGTTGCAGGAATTGCGTGCATGATTCTGAATTGTACCACACAGGGACCCAGAAGACCCACTGTCCCCAGAGACCTTCCCAACCAGAAGGCAGAGCTGCATGTGTCTTCACGGACTGCCTCAGACCCTGATGTGAGAGAGTCTCTACTACATGGAAACTTGAATCTGGACTAAAAAATTGATTATTTTTATTTTATTTAAACCATTTATACATTAATAAAGATATTCAAATACTAATATAGGACTAATAGGACTGCTTTCCCCACAAAAACTGTAATGAAGAGATTTTCTATTTTCTCCTCACAGAAGGAAAACAAGGACTTGATCACATTTTGTCACACTTCATTCTTAGATATTTTGATGGATGCTCCTATCATACAGCTCCATGGTGATCTTTACATATCTGTCTAATATTGGGTCTAATGCTCATTATTAGTTAGCAATTAGACATGTGCAGTGGGTGAGGAGTTTCTGAAAGTACTTGGTACAGAACAAATTGGTTAATCAAGTCCTGCTTCAGAGGCACTGCAAGGTCTGATGAGACAGTATTTCAGGACCCTTGCCTGATCTCAGCCCTATAAACTATTCCTCTTATAAGAGAAGCAAGATAGATAAAATCAGGGGGTAAGAACCAATGGGCAAATATATATTTGCTCAAAAGGGCCAAATTGCTAAGACATCTTAAGCAAGACTCTACACAAACAACACAGCCCAGAGATTCCCAGGCCAAGGAAAGTGGAATGACTAAGATAAGCCCACCAACCACAAATTCTGTAAAATGTGTTCCAATTAGGTCCTGTCAGTCAGGCCAGGATGACCAGGAGTTGCTCTTAGGTTGTTAGCTAATATAGTCTGCCATTCAGAGCTGACAGTGACACGTGGGTGGGACCTTCTAGCAATCTCCCTCCAACGCCAGGGACACAAGTGAGTTGTCACTCTCTTCTTTGAGAAGACCCACTCTCTCCCTTGAAGGTGCTTCCCACCTTCTTCTTTCTCTTCTAATAAACTTTGCTATACTTTTACTAAGTCTTTTGTTTTGCTTGAAATCCTCTCATGCAAAGACACAAGCACCAAGAACATAATGCAATATTCCAATATGTTATTATCTCAGATATGATCCTATCTCTGTTATCAATATGTGGATGCCAAAAATAAGTAGATCTGTATGTAGGAGAGTGATTACTAGAGACTGAGAATGGGAAGGGGAAGTAGAATAAAGGGAACTTGGACAATGGTAACCAAACAGAAGAAGAAAAAGTTCCAGTGTTTCCACAGCACAGAGGAGTAACTAAAGTTCAAAAAAACCTATTATTCATTTTATGAAGAAGTAGAAGAGAGGAGTCCAAAGTCTGTAAGCATTTAGGAAATGGAAATTCTAATTGTCCAATTTGATCAATATATGTTGTAAAGATGTTGAAATATCTTATTGTCACCCATAAATATGTAAAACTATTGCATATTCATCAAATTTGTTAAAAATAGTAAATGTTAAAACAGAATTTGGGTCAATAAAAAGTTGATAACACATTTTGGTCTACTGCTGCCTGCAGTGATTATCTGGGGCTGCTCTTGGCCAGCAAGATTCTCTGAAATACAAAACAATAAGCAGGAAGCCAGCTAAAAATTCTGACTTTAGGTTTTCAACCAGAAATGGGTTTCAAATCAGTTCCTTATTTGAATTATTATTACAATCTCAACCAAATAATACTTTCAAAGATTTTTGTATTGTAATATAAGTTTATTTCCTATTTAGATATATAAAAAATACAACTTATTTACATATTTTAAAGCCCTAATCTGAGGCCACAGGAATTAAAACCCCTCAAAAATCAAGTAAAAAAAAAATTTAAGAAATGCATTCATTAATACTTCAGCCTATTTAGCAAACATATATTAGTAACCAGGCATTACTAGACATGCCTGAGAGAAAGTTTAGGAAGATGTGCTATTTCCTTCCAGAATGCTCAGTTTATTTGGGAGGTTAAGAATGTAAACAGACAAAAATTCCTATATTTTCATCCAAATCAGTTCAAAATACTACAAGAGGGAAAATCATCCAAGGTTTGGAAAACAGAATAGGCATTTCCCAAGTAGGAAAAGGAGAGAAATGTTTTTCAGGATTTTTTTTTTTTTGCATTTGCATTTGCAAATGATAAAGGCCAAAAAGAACATGGATTCTCAGAAAAAGGGAACCTCAGCACCCTTAGAGCCAAGGAGGTCTGAGTTTGGGTTGGAAAGAACAAGAAATAAGGCTGAACATTTCTATTAGGAACAGAGTCCAAAGGGATTTGTTCCTAAGCACAAGATTTTTCATAATCTAACTAGAAAGAGAAAATCCTATGAATGTTTTTAAATAGAGAAGTGACATATCTCTTTTTCACTTTGCAATCAATCTGATTCTGTATGGAAGAAGGGAGGCATTGCAGGAGGACACAGAGAAAGCTGCTGCAAACTTCCAGATGTAAGTAAGGAGAAGCCTAAAATATAGGTTAAATTATGGTAGAAGCTTTCATTTAAACAATGCCATTACAGGGATTTTCCTTCTTCCCCGCCATGTCTTTACTCAAGATGGCGCCGGCAGAGCTTCTCTTCTGGGTTGTTCCCCTGCTCCACCCTGCTAATGGCCTGAACCTTAGACCAATGACCGAGCTACACGGTGGCGGTTAATGTAGGGCACCAATAGCTTGCTGCCCCGCCACCTACCAACAGCCTACCAACCCGCCCCTCGCAGAAATCCCCTAGTGCACCCTGTATAATCCTGGTGATTGTTCAATGAAACGGAACTTCTCTGACAGTGTGCTTTGTGTCTTGGTGTCGATTTCTTTCAGCCATGGGTGCTAAGATTATAGGGAAATAAACCACTTAATTGAGACTGAATGTTAGATTGTTTCTTGCTATGGTATAACTGAAGACTAGTCCTCTCATAACAAACAACAATAAAGAATGGCAAAATACATGAGCACTAGGTTTCAAACACTGGATAGGATGAAGCAAGATGGAGGAACCTGGGCAAAGGGAAATCTGTGACAATGGTCCGGGTTTCTTTCTGAAGGGATTACCCCAACACTGCAAGGTGCTGCTGCACAAGGGGGCCCTCATAGGAGTTCAAGACACCTGAATTGCTAGAACAGGAGACAGGGCCTGCAGTGGGCAGGGACAGACATCTTACCAGTGAGCCTCATCACCCTTGGGAAGGGCTGGCCTGATAGGAAAGAAGCAGAAGGGATTAACTAAGACTCCTAGAGATGACTAACAGCTCAGTGACACCCCAGAGAGCCAGTCAGAGAGCAACACACCAAATTTTGGGGTAAGTTCTATCCTTACAAGGATAAAACCTACTCAAACTGTTAGCCACTCAGTCAGTACTATCAGGTACAAATCTCCTAAACTTACAGGGAAAAAAGCTGTGGCCTCTTTAAATGACTGCAAGCTTGCCTCTGATTTGCTTTATCATTATTTTTATTATTATTTATCAGCACATTCGAGTTGTACATAGCAGCAGGATTCATTTTGACATACTCATAAATGCCTATAACATGGTGTGCTCTATTTCAGTCCCAAGTACTTCCTCTTCCCCTTCCCTCCTTGCTCCCACTGATCCCCATCCACTACTCTATTGGTCTTCCTTCTAGTTATTTATTTTTAATTGGTGTATCATAGTTATATATAAAATTGAAATGCATTGTGGTATAGTCATCCAAGCACATAGCATAATTTGCCCATTCCCCCCACTCCCTCCCCCTTATTTCCCCACTTCTACTCTACTCATCTCCCTTCTACTTTCAGGAGAAAAGGGAGTCACAGCAAAATAAAGCTGCTTTTTGTTCCAAAGTCTCCAGAGAAATTCACAAGGTGACCTAGAGATGAACTCGGGGCAGCTAAACTTGCAGAGCCATCCTGCTCCACCCTGTTAAGTGGCCTAGAAGTGAACTTTGTTCATTCTAATACTGAATTGCCTACTCAGAGATATTTCTCCCCACCATTTTTAGAACATGTGATGATGCCGAGGCATGATGTCAGACTAAGCACACTCAAGAATGCATCTGCCTCTGCATGTGATGGTGAGTCGGTCCTGCATGGATATACTTGAATTTCCTCAGTAAAAGCCCTTTGCTTTGTTTCCTGGGGAGGCACTGCTTTAGAAGATTGCAAGTATGTTCTTCACTTGCTGAAAGTAATAAACCTCTCTTTAACTCTTACCTCCTAGTTGTGTTTATCAGCTTTGATTCATCAAGGAAAGAATCTATTGCAATTGGTTAGGTTGTTAGGGTCGAGACACCTACCGCCCGCGAAGGAAGACTCCAAGAGACCTTCTCATGCAACACGCACAGGGTTTATTGTCCAAGCATGCTTGGGGCTCACTACATGTCCAACAGCGGGACGGAGGCAGAGAGCCCTGAGCCAAAGTACGGCAAGCTTTTTATAACAATAAGCAAACGGGCAGTTTCCTTGGGTGAACAACTTATGGATTTACAACTTATGGATTTACTAGCAATTTGGTGATGTTTACACAAGGTTAGCTCCCAAGCTCAGTTCCCCTTATCTGTCTTAGTCACAGAATTACAACAAGATGCTGGTGGGGGTCTCATTATCTTTTCTGGGCCATATTCTGGCTTCTTTTAGTTAACCCTCTCCTACCATTTAACTCTTTTCATGTCCTTTAGCCTGAGCAACTCTTACAAGGTAACAGAGCCTAAAATTAAACCCTTCCAAACTCTGCATGGGAGTCAGAGTTCTGAGGTTGGGCCACATCGTGTCAGCAGAGTTTAGGGAACACCTTGAGCTTTCTGCATTTCCACCCAAAGGAATACTAAAGCCTAGGCCAATGCAAGGTGGAGTCACAGTAATTGATAACATGTTTAGAAATTATCAGACAGACAAAGAAACAAGGAAAAAAAGGATCTATACTTAAGAAAATTAAGTGGTCAATAGTAACAGTAATCAACCCTGACATGAGGGCTGTGAAGTTGAATTTATCAGAAAAGAACATTAAAGCAGCTATTATAAATGCATTTCAAAGAATTAAAGAAGATACATTCTTGTTGAGCTAACATTTAAGCAAGTTTTAAAAGAGAATCAGGAGCCATAAAAATGTAAATTCTAGAACCAGTTGTACAATAACCGAAATGAAAATTTCACTTGATGTATGTAAGAGAAGATTGAAGATGACAGAAGAAAGAGTCCATGAACTTGAATAAAAAAAGATCAATAGGGACTTTTCAGCCTGAAGAACACACAGGAGAAAAGATGAAGCAAAAATAAATCCTTCTACATTGACAGAGGAAGAGAATACTATCACAACCACTTTAGGTAACAATCTGTCAGTTCCTTATAAAGTTTAACATAGAGTTAGCAAGTGACCTACAATTCATACTGCTCTGTTTTTGTGCACAGATTCTCAAAAAGACTTGCACATGAGTATTGATGGCAGAGTTATTTAAAAATATATAAAAACTGGCAACAGCCTAAATGGCTTCCTCAGACAAATTAATTAACAAATGTTTGTCTATTGCTACAAAAAAATAGTACTCATAATCAACAAAAAAGTGACAGAAATCCTATCTATGGTTGGTGAGTTGGTAAGAATGACTGCAAATGCAATAGTGGTTCACTTTATGCTTTGAATACAGTCCTTGCTACTCTGCCACTGCCACTTATTTTTTAAATGGATGCTTTCCTTTTTCTTCCTCTTCCCCTCCCTTCCTCTTCCCCTCCCTTCCTCTTCCCCTTCCCTTCCCCTCACTCCATTTCTTCGCCATCCTAGGCAGAATTATCTGTCCTTGAGTACACATCCATTACAGGATCAGATTTTGGAATGACACCAGAAGATCTAAGAAATGACTATCTTCTAAATTAACAAGATATTTATAGAGAGCATGTGGAATTTAGACTTTGAATCACCTTTTTAAAAGCCCCCTGCTTTCCCTGATGAGTAGAATCCAGGCTCTGGGACAGGAATACTCTGTGTTTCTCCTTTGCTAGAAAAGCAATAAAACTTCTTCATTTTTATCAAAACCATGCCCTCATTATTGGTTTGGCATCAGGGACAAGGACTGAGCTTTCAGTAACACAAAGACCATGGAGTAAGTTTCTGGAGTAATGAAAATATTCTTTGTCCTTACAGGGTAATAACTACACAGGTACAAAAATTGCTCAAAGTCATCAAAATCAAATTATCCTTTTTTTTTTTTTTTTTTTTTTTTTTTTTTT